>JAFMOC010000514.1:47500-60000 GCA_019802505.1 Corydoras sp. C115 | reverse complement strand
TTTATGTATTTATGTATGTATGTACGTATGTGTATGTGTATATGTATGTAAATATGTATATGTGGGTGAGTGTGTATGTATGTATGTATGTGTGTATGTATGTATGTGTGTATGTACGTATGTGCATGTGTTTAAGTATATATGTATATGGGTGAATGTGTATGTATGTATGTATATGTACACATACGTACACACACACATATATATATATATATATATATATATATATATATATATATATGTATACACATACATATATATGTACGTATGTATTTATATATGTACACACATACACATGTATGTGTATGTATCTATGAATATGTATGTATGTATGTATGTATGTATGTACGTAATGTATATGTATGTGTGTTGTACAGTATATATATGTATATGTATGTATGTATTTGTATGTGTTGGTCTATGTATGTGTGTATGTATGTATGTATCTATATATATATATATACAGTTGTGATCAATTTATTCAACCCCCAATGCTGCGAAGGGTTTTTATGGAATTCAGTGCACATTTATATTGTGTTCATATGAAATCTTACCAAGGACTTGTGTTAAAGAACTAAATGCAACATAAGATAGCATCAGTTGTTTTACGTCATAAAGTATTAATGGCCTTTTTGTGATTCTTCATTGACACACATTATTCAACCCCTTTACAACTACCACTCATAAGAATGGTTCATTCCAGTGTTTTCAATCAGGTATTGAAAAACCTGTGGATGTCAACGAGCAGTATATCAAGCATGATAAGCACCAATTAGGCAGATTTTAAAAGGACTGTGATGTACTCAGCTCCTTCTAGACATCTACTGTGTGTTTACAAGCATGGTGAAGTAAGAGAATGGTCCCATGAAGACAAGAGAAGAGTTATTGCTCTTCACAAGAATGGCAATGGATATGTATGTATAAATTGCGAAGTTGTTAAATATTCCAAGAGTGACTATCGGAAGTATGTATTCGCAAGTTCAAGTTTAAAGGGCACAGTGGAAACGTTACCTGGTCGTGGCAGAAAGTATCCTGACCGCGACTGCTGTGCGCTACCTGAAGCGTATTTATATGTGGAGAAAAATCCCCGCGTGACTGCTAAGGAACTGAAAAAAGACCTGTCAGATGTGGGCACTGAAGTTTCAGCTCAGACAATAAGGCGCGCACTGCATAACGAAGACCTCCATGCCAGAACTCCCAGGCGCACCCCCTTGCTGACTCCAAAGAACAAGAAAAGTCGACTGCAGTATGCCAAAAGTCATGTGGACAAGCCACAAAGGTTTTGGGACAGTGTACTGTGGTCAGATGAAACTAAATTAGAACTGTTTGGGACAATGGACCAGCGCTATGTTTGGAGGAGGAAGAACCAGGCTTATGAACAAAAGAACACCTTGCCTACTGTGAAGCATGGTGGGGGGGTCAATTATGCTTTGGGGCTGTTTTGCTTCTAATGGTATAGGAAAGCTTCAACGTGTGCAGGGTACCATGAATTCCCTTCAGTACCAGGAGATCTTGGAGGAAAAATGTGATGGAGTCAGTCACAAACCTGCAGCTTGGGAGACGTTGGACCTTCCAACAGGACAATGATCCGAAGCACACATCCAAGTCCACTAGAGTATGGTTGAACATGAAAGGCTGGTACATTCTAGTAGTAGTGTGCCATCGCAATCACCAGACTTAAATCCAATTGAGAACCTCTAGTGGGACCTAAAGAAGGCAGTTGCAGTGTGCGCAAGCCTAAGAATGTGACTGAACTGGAGGCTTTTGCCCATGAAGAATGGGCTAAGATACCCATAGGTCGCTGCAAGACACTTGTATGTCAAGCTATGCTTCACGCTTGAAAGCTGTCATAACTGGAAAAGGATGTTGTACTAAGTACTAAAAAATAATGTCACTAGGGGGTTGAATAAAACTGATAATGATGTGAGCACAGTAAAGACATTTGTGGTTATTCCATCATAAATATTATGTTATGTATTTGTCTAATTTTATAAGTGCCATCTTTGATATAATTGTAAATAAGATGACTGAAATGATCCAAATCAATGTCAAACTGGCCAAAACACTTTATTTCAGTGGGGGTTGAATAAATTTGATCACAACTGTATATGTATTTATGTATATATATATGGTTGTGTATCCGTATGTATGTATATGTGTATGTATATATATGTGTTTGTATGTATAGATGTGAATGTGTGTGTATGTATCTATATGTAAGTGTTTGTATGTATGTATGTGTATGAATGTGTGTGTATCTGTATGTATTTGTATGTGTGTTTGTATGTATTTATGTATGTATGTGTGTATGTACGTATGTGCATGTGTATATGTATGTAAATATGTATATGTGGGTGAATGTGTATGTATGTATGTATGTATGTATGTACATGTGTTTAAGTATATATGTATATGGGTGAATGTGTATGTATGTATGTATGTATGTATGTGTGTATGTACGTATGTGCATGTGTTTAAGTATATATGTATATGGGTGAATGTGTATGTATGTATGTATGTATGTTTATGTATGTATGTATGTGTGTAAGTATACGTATATGTATGTATAAGGAAACTCCACCCAGATCGGAATTGGAACCTTCAGCTCGCACGCCGAGAGGAGAACATGCCAACCACCACACCAGCACGTGGCTCCTCCAGAGTCTAAATGATGAAATGTCCTTAAAATTGTTATAAATTCCCAACTAAGTGATGCACGTACTGAGTAACTTCTCATTTCCAGAAATAAAACCATTTTATTTATACAGCAGTGATCCAGAGGGCAGTGAAGAAACAGCAGAAAGAAAAAAAATAATAAAGGCATTAAAATAAAAGAACGGCTTCTCTGAGGGTCAAATACCGGTTTCCAGTTCAAAAACGTCAGAACTTAAGTGTAGTCGATGTGAGTTACATGAATAACAACATGCAGGGTTCTGTTGCGTTCTAACGGGCCGATGGAAAAAAAAAACAAAAAAAAAAAAACAAAAAAAAAGCTTTTGGGAAGAAATTTTTTTTTATAAATATTTTTATATGCTTTTAGCCAGTGCTCTCGTTTCTCTAGGACTGGGATAGGAACAAAAAATAAGGGGTGCGTTTACAACTGTGCTAAAGTTATAGGTCCCTAATTTTTAAAGAGGACGGTGGTTCCATCATCATGACGTCCACGTCCAAGGGGTTCCACAATGAGAGAGGGTTTGGGTGAAGGTGTGTGTGGCTGAAGGTGTGGAGGTGTGGTCAGATCATCGGGGCTGATCTGTCGTTGGTGACCGTGGGCCGCAGCTTGACCGTTGCAAACGGGTTCCCTCCCCTAAAGAAATAACACTTTATTAAAATCTTCATTAAAAAATGTAAACATAATAAAAATTATAAATATAAAAAAAAACTAAAGCATATAAAACATTAAATCTTTTAAGGAACATTTAGACCAACGTCCTGTAAATCGTTAAGCTCTTCATTCTCATTTGCTCATCTATTAAGGCATTAGTCAAAAGTTAGGACACGCCCCCTTCTGGCTCCATCCTCCATGTCCTCCACTTATCATACAGATGGTCTTTGTAGTTCTATAATTCCAGACTGTAGTCCATCTGTGTTCTTTGTGGTTGTTAGTCCCCTGTTGGTTCTCAGGAGCATCACAGAACAGGTATCATTTGGGTGGTGGATTGTTTATGGTCAGTTCTGCAGTGACACTGATGTGGTGAGGGGGGTTCTAGTGCAGCAGTGCTGCTGGAGGTTCAGTTCTCCACCTCAGTCACACTGCTGGGATAGGACTGATGCACCCACCCAATAACCCCTGCTCTGTGGTGGTACTATTGGGGTTCTGAGCATTAGAACAGAGAACACAGTATGTACTGTAGAACACAAACAGATGGACTACAGAGTGGAATTGTAGAACTACAAAGTCCATCCAACGCTAAGGTGAGGGATGCAAGTGTTCTGTGTAATCATTATTTCAAAAAGTTTAAAAAGAAAATTCTGAAATTAAAATATATTATTATATTTAATATATAATACATTATATAATATAATAATAATAATAATAATAAAAAATAAAATAAAATAAAAAATAATAATAATAATAATAAGCCATTATTATTAGTGGTTTGGCATGTTCTCCTCTCAGCACTAGGGGTTCCCGGTTCGAATCCCCATCTGGGTGGAGTTTCCATGTTCTCTAAGTGTCTGCGTGGGTTTCCTCCGGGTTTTCCGGTTTCCTCCCACAGTCCAAAAACATGGATCAAGTCAATTGAGTTCTCTAAATTGCCCCATATAGAGTGTGTCTGTGTGAGTGAGTGTGTGCCCAGCGATGGATTGGCGCCCTGTCCTGGGTCTATCTGCCCAGTGCCCGAGATGTTCTCCCCTGGATGGGCATGGGGAACCCCCCCCCCCCACGACCCTAATAGAGGATGAAAGGATGGATTTATTTCATACTCACTCTAGGAAAGGTGCCTTTGCGATTCCGTTCGATTGAGAAACCTGAAAACATAAAGAACACGCGTCATGCTTTTTACTTCATGACGTTTGATACCAATTATATTAAACGAGTTTATAAATCAAACCGTTCTCATCCGAACCAGAACCATGAGCATGCTGTACAGAACCGGCCAAAAGTTTGGCAACGCCCCTTTTTTGCTCCACTTTATTGTCCATGTTCTCAGTTCCACTTTCCGTAAAGATGGACTTTGTAGTTCTACAATTCCACTCTGTAGTCCATCTGTGTGTGTTCTACAGTACATACTGTGTACTCTGTTCTAATGCTCAGAACCCCAATAGTACCACCACAGAGCAGGGGTTATTGGATGGGGGCATTAGTCCTATCCCAGCAGTGTGACTGAGGTGGAGAAATGAACCTCCAGCAGCACCGCTGCACTAGAACCCCCTCACCACATCAGTGTCACTGCAGAACCGACAATAAACAATCCACCACCCAAATGATACCTGTTCTGTGATGCTCCTGAGAACCAACAACAAAGAACACAGATGGACTAGGAATTATAGAACTACAAAATCCATATATATGGTAAGTGGAGGACATGGAGGAGGGAGACAGAAGCAGGCGTGGCCAGGATGAGCTATTATTTATCTTCCATTCATCCCAATGAACCAAGATGCAGTCAGAGCAAATTTATTCTAAACGTCACGGTTTTAATATCGATCTGAAATCCCTGCCGCTCTGTAAATAACCAACTCAGAACCACAGCAACACGAGGGTCCCGCCTTCACAAGGTGTCTGTAGAATTCTTTAAAAATCTGTAAGTCGTCATGTTTACATAAGCTCAGAGTTTAAAACCCCGCTACAGAATGAGAACCCAGATGTTTTGAGAATAAACTGAACCACAGAGCTCTGTGATCGTGATCTGTCTGCGCTCAGCTCGTCCAACAGGTCTGATGCTTCGGCTGGAATCCCGTCCAGCTGGAAGAACCCGTCACCGGCTCTAAAGGTATGGAACATTTAGCAAGAAAAAAAAAAAAAAAAAAAAAAAAAAAAACCTGACCTGACACCTGAAATAATAACAAATATTACACCTATTCACGAGAATGAGAAATTAGAGCTTAATTTACATACTCTTTTAAAAAAAAAAACACACACAGGAATCCTAATCTGTATAAAGATAAAAATCTGAGTGATATCTTTAAACTTCCACAGAGCAGCTTAAGCAACACGATCTCAGATTACAGAAAAGCAAAGAGTTATTTCACTGATCGACTACGTTGAGGTGTGTACGTGCCGAGTGTGTCCGCCAGGTGGTGCTGTTTACAGGGATTTAAAACAGTGAAGATTCAAAGTTAAAACATTAAGTTTTTTTTTACTAAATTAGGGTAATTTTTTACAATATAATTGATGAATTCCAGTAGCGTTTATCATCATCATCATCATCACAATGCCCTTGACTTGATTAGCATTCACACTCTCTATATATAATGAATATATAATGAATTACAATAAAGGTTATCTAAGTCTAATCTAAGTCTAAGTCTAAGTCTATTAACACCTATGGTTTTTGGGGCTGGGACTCTGTGGCTCTTACAGTGTATAATGTTCTGCTGCTCGTTGGTTCCAGAACACTACAGCAACAAATCTAAAGGACTTTAACCTTCACAAAGAAACAAGAGAACCATTAACCCGTTAAGAGTTTTTTTTTTTTTTTTTTTAAACACACTCGTGGATATAAACAGTTAGAACCTGATTCTTATTGGACGGATGGCGGCGCAGTCCAAACTCGGACGTTACGGTGATGATCGCCGCGTACGTTCCGAGGTTTTTCATCAAACTGAATCAGGTAACGGACACCCGGGAATTCGGTGATGAATTCGGCCCTTACTGAGCCTCGATCCTCACAAAACGACATGTGTGAGTTTTTCCCTGCCACTGCCGCTTTGGCGTGCTCTTGGAGGTTCAGACTTGGAACGCCGCAAAAAAAAAAATTGCTCGACCTGATGTGAGTTTTCAATCAAAAACCATCGACACTGGAACCACCAACGCACTATATTACAAACATCAAGGCGTCAACTACTGAAACAATAAAATTTAAAGTTTTAATTCTACAGTTATTCCATTGTTCTAACCGTTCTTGGTCTCCACTACGATTATAAAAATGAATAAACCTAAACTCGGTCCTGATTTTTTGTTTGGGTCCAATGTTTTGACGATGAAGCCACTTTAAACATTCATTCATTCATTATCTCCCGCTTTATCCTCCATTAGGGTCGCGGTGGGGTTCCCCATGCCCATCCAGGGGAGAGCGTTTCGGCCGCTGGGCAGATACACCCAGGACAGGGTGCCAATCTATCACTGGACACACACTCACTCACACAGACACACTCTATATGGGGCAATTTGGAGAACTCAATTGACTTGATCCATGTTTTGGACTGTGGGAGGAAACCGGAGAACCCGGAAAAAACCCACGCGGACACGGGGAGAACATAGAAACTCCATTACATTTGGTCATTCGAACTGGGAATCCCTAGTGCTGAGAGGAGAACATGCTAAACCACTAAGCCACCGTGCCACCCCACTGTAAAAATGCATTTAATTAAATTATTATAATGAAGGGCAGCACGGTGGCTTAGTGGTCAGCACGTTTTCCTCTCAGCACTAGGGATTCCCGGTTCGAATCCCCATCTGGGTGGAGTTTCCATGTTCTCTCCGTGTCCGCGTGAGTTTCCTCCGGGTTCTCCGGTTTCCTCCCACAGTCCAAAAACATGGATCAAGTCAATTGAATTCTCCAAATTGCCCCATATAGAGTGTGTCTGTGTGAGTGAGTGTGTGCCCAGCGATGGATCGGCGCCCTGTCCTGGGTGTATCTGCCCGGCGCCCGAAACGTTCTCCCCTGGATGGGCATGGGGAACCCCCCCCCCCCGCGACCTTAATAGAGGATAAAGCGGTAGATAATGAATGAATGAATATTATAATGAATTAATCTCCAATGTGCCCATCAGCATGTCTTGGGAACGTGGGCGTGAACCCACTCAGGTACGGGAAGGACATGCAGACCCCGGGAATCGAACCCAGGACCTTATTACGGCGACCTCCCTGTGCCCGGTGTGTATGTACGCCGCTGAACGAGCATGACGACGGCGACCTGTAGTTCCAGTTCACGTTACTCATCCCTGTAAGGCACGGCGATGACGATCATCTTTCGTTACTCTGAGGGGCGTGGCAGATTCACCGGTGTGCCGTTTCGCCGTGGCATCCCGAGCCCCGCCCGCGGTGAGTCAGCGTGTGTAATTAAGCTGACGAGCCGAACCTCCGAACGAACAATGTGTTAATCGGGCGGATTTATCTTTAATCTGACGCAGTGAACGGCGGGTACAGTACCAGGTTCCGCCAGACTCCGGGAGGGGGAACATCGGGCTGAATCACTAATGGAGCGCTGCAGTATGGAGGGCGGGTTTCGGGTTGAGCACCGTGTGGAATTCCATCGGCTGTGACCCGGATGTGCGGCGGCTCACATGCTCGCCAACAACGGAGCGGCCAATGAATATTTCACCGCGCTCACAGAGGGGTATCGCCTTTCATATCCCGGCGACTCAAGGAACCTCCTCGGGACCAGAACCAAATCAGGGCCGTCTTTCTGCTCAAGTCATTTATTTATAGTGTTTCTATTTTTTTTTTTACAATCGTACATCGCAGCTTTACAGAGTTATAAGCCTTTAAACCTCCAAAGAGCAAGACCAAGAGACAGCGGCAAGACAAAACTCCCTGTTGTGTTGTTATTTTAAGAAACCTTGTGAGGACCGAGGGCTCAGTGGGGGACTCGTCTTCCTTTGGCGGCCTGGCAGCATCAACAGTGTAGGACAGCCATGTGGTGATCATGTGAAACTATAGAAGTCCATTGAGGGCGTCCTGCAGGACCGCCGTTCCAATGGAAACCCAGGTTCCATCCCGTAGGTTCCATCGTAGCCACAGTGCGCCGGCAGAACCATGGATGAAGAGCTGACCACACCTCAAGGTAATTGGCGACCTCTCAAAAGAGACAAGAGACAAGCTTCCCGCTGTGGAGGACCAGGACTCGAGGAAGAGCTACGGAACCGGCAGACGGGGGATCCCACGTCTTACGTTTACATTTGGTCATTTAGCTGTAACCCAAAGAGACCTACAAGTATCCCAAATCGATGGACACAAGGACAGAACCACTGAAGCAATGAGGCTTGAGGGTCTTGCTCAAAGGCCCACATTGGTAAACTTCATTGAACTTCATACCAGACCCACAGCACAAGGACGATTCGTAGACATGTTCTCCCCGTGTCTGCGTGGGTTTCCTCCGGGTTCTCCGGTTTCCTCCCACAGTCCAAAAACATGGATCCAGTCAATTGAATTCTCAAAATTGCCCCATATAGAGTGTGTCTGTGTGAGTCAGTGTGTGCCCAGCGATGGATTGGCACCCTGTCCTGGGTCTATCTGTCCAGCGCCTGAGATGTTCTCCCCTAGATGGGCATAGGGAACCCCACCGCAACCCTAATAGAGGATAAAGCAGAAGATAATGAATGAATAAATATATATATATATGCCTCGCCTTAAGGATTTCTATGCGCACATGTCCCAACATTTGGTGATGGCCCAACACCAAAACCACAGAGCTCCCACATCCCGGGTACTACAGGGTTCTCAGCACGAATGAATAATTCTAAGAAGAACGCAAGCCAAGGAGGGGTGGGTGGGGGGGGGGGTCACCTGACCACAATCTCCTGATTACTGAGCCACGTGGAGGTAACACCTTATCAGTCACAACGTTACGTCCACAGCTTTATCTCAGATTCTGATAAAGGTTCCAAGAAGTTAAAAAAGAGGAACCGAGTCCAATGGTGAGAACCGGTATTTACAAACGCAAAGGGACATCTCAGAGAACGTCTCCAACTGGACCACGACGTCCGAGCGGCGCCGCATGCCGGGACAGACGCTCTGTATCTATAGAGGTGTTTTTCAGTGTGGCATTTGCATGTTCTCCCCGTCTGCTGCATGAGCGTTTCATGGTTAAACGCCACGCGTCCAAAGCAAAACAAAAAACCAACCAAACGGTGGCGTCGCTGAGTTATTGAGACGCTCACACTGCACTCGCCCTCCGGTGTCAAGGGCACGGAGTTAAACATTACCTCCTGCAGCTGGCGCTCTCTGCACACTGCGTCTGATTGGCCTGATTCATGTTTCCTCGTTACCTCACAGCCACATGCTGTGTGTGTGTGTGTGTGTGTGAGAGAGTGTGTGTGAGTGTGTGTGTGTGTGAGAGAGAGTGTGTGCAAGAGTGTGTGCGAGTGTATGTGAGTGCTTGTGTGCATGTGTATGTGTGTGAGTGTGAGTGTGTGAGAGAGTGTGTGAGAGAGTGTGTGAGAGAGTGTGTGTGAGTGTATGAGTGTGTGTGTGAGTGTATGAGTGTGTGTGTGTGAGTGTATGAGTGTGTGTGTGAGTGTGTGAGAGAGAGTGTGTGCGAGTGTATGTGTTTGTGTGTGAGTGTGTGTGTGAGTGTGAGTGTGTGTGTGTGTGTGAGTGTGAGTGAGTGAGTGTGTGTGTGTGTGAGAGTGTGTGTGTGTGAGAGTGTGTGTGTGTGTTTGAGTGTGTGTGTGTATGTGAGTGTGTGAGAGTGTGTGTGTGAGTATGTGTGAGTGTGTGTGAGAGAGAGTGTGTGCGAGTGTATGTGTTTGTGTGTGAGTGTGTGTGAGTGTGTGTGAGTGTGTGTGAGTGTGTGTGAGTGTGTGTGAGTGTGTGTGCGAGTGTGTGCGAGTGTGTGCGAGTGTGTGCGAGTGTGCGAGTGTATGTGAGTGCTTGTGTGTGAGTGTGAGTGTGTGTGTGTGTATGTGTGTGAGTGTGTGTGTGTGAGTATGTGTGAGTGTGTGTGAGAGAGAGTGTGTGCGAGTGTATGTGGTTGTGTGTGAGTGTGTGTGAGTGTGTGTGAGTGTGTGTGAGTGTGTGTGTGTGAGAGAGTGTGTGAGTGTGTGTGAGAGAGTGTGTGAGTGTGCGAGTGTATGTGAGTGCTTGTGTGCATGTGTTTGTGTGTGAGTGTGTGTGTGTGTATGTGTGTGAGTGTATATGTGTGTGAGTGTGTATGTGTGTGTGTGAGGTGAATTTTTATTATTAAATCATTAACATTCATTCATTCATTCATCTCCCGCTTTATCCTCTATTAGGGTCGCGGTGGGGTTCCCCATGCCCATCCAGGGGAGAACGTTTCTGGCGCTGGGCAGATACACCCAGGACAGGGGGGCAATCTATTGCTGGGCACACACTCACTCACACACACTCTATATGGGGCAATTTGGAGAACTCAATTGACTCGATCCATGTTTTTGGACTGTGGGAGGAAACCGGAGAACCCGGAGGAAACCCACGCAGACACGGGGAGAACATGGAAACTCCACCCAGATGGGGATTCGAACCGGGAATCCCTAGCGCTGAGAGGAGAACGTGCTAAACCACTAAGCCACCGTGCCGCCCTCATTAATTATTAAATCATTAATGTTTAGATCGTTAATTAAACGATTAAATGTAAACGTAACCCAAAGCTCTCAGGTTCTTTTGGGCCTCAAGTCACATGATCCGCTTTTCCTTTATGTTAATGGTTTTAAAACAGAATAGTCTGTCTGTCTTGTACAAAGCAAGTTCCATAAAGGCACACACACACACACACACACACACACACACACACACAGAGATCTAGATAATGACTCTATACACCTGTAGAACGCAGAACACATGGGTATTTTGTTTGGACAGTGTAGGGTTTCAAAGTCTTGGGTGCAGAGTTCTGACATGAAAAGCTTTTTAATCTTGAAGTCAGTGGAACGTTTCAGCTTTTAGGTTCTCATTTGCAAGATAAAAGGCGAGCGCAGTAAACACATTTACATAAAGGTCCGATGACACTGCAGATACAAACTTTAAATATATTATTTGCATGACATTTGTTAATGGGTCGTCGTCATTTTCGCCCGCCGCTCCGTCAACGTTCTCCGGTTAATTCCAGCCCTACAACTGGAACGTGGTTTTATAATGTTTATTATGAGAGCGAGGTATCTCAGTGGTTCATATGTTGGGTTATCAATCTGAAGGTTGGGGGTTCAAATCCCAGGTCCACTGAAGTTACCGATGTGGGTCCTTGAGCGAGACCCTTAACCCTCATTGCTCCAGGGGGCGCTGTGATGAACCCTGTGCTCACCTTGTAAGTCGCTTTGGATAAAAGCGTCCAATAAACGACCAAATGTAATTATTAATTACTCCTCTCAGCGCTAGAGATTCCCGGTTCGAATCCCCATCTGGGTGGAGTTTGCATATTCTCCCCGTGTCAATGTGGGTTTCCTCCGGGTTCTCCGGTTTCCTCCCACAGTCCAAAAACATGGATCAAGTCAATTGAATTCTCTAAATTGCCCCATATAGAGTGTGTGTGTGTGTGAGTGAGTGTGTGCCCAGTGATGGATTGGCGTCCTGTCCTGGGTCTATCTGCCCAGCGCCCGAAACGTTCTCCCCTGGATGGGCATGGGGAACCCCCCTGCGACCCTAATAGAGGATAAAGTGGAAGATAATGAATGTATGATTATACAAAGGGGTGGCACAGTGGCTTAGTGGTTTAGCATGTTCTCCTCTTAGCGTTAGAGATTCCCGGTTCGAATCCCAATCTGGGTGGAGAACAAGATTTCCATGTTCTCCCCGTGGGTTTCCTCCCACAGTCCAAAAACATGGATCAAGGTCAATTGAGTTCTCCAAATTGCCCCATATAGAGTGTGTCTGTGTGAGTGAGTGTGTGCCCAGCGATAGATTGGCGTCCTGTCCTGGGTGTATCTGCCCAGCGCCTGAAACGTTCTCCTCTGGATGGGCATGGACCCTAGTAAAGGATAAAGCGGAAGATAACGGACGTGTGTATTATACGGAGGAACAACCGTATTTGGTGTTTGCTGATGTTTCCGTAAAAGAAAATAAAACACTGCACATCATTTCTTTGTTTATTTTGAAACATGACCTTTACTCTGTATAAAATGTGTTCTGTATATTTTAGATCTAGATCGAATTAATA
>JAFMOC010000514.1:0-42500 GCA_019802505.1 Corydoras sp. C115 | reverse complement strand
GCCCCTCACACACACACACACACACACACACACACACACACACACACACACACACGGGATACGAACAATTTTAAGAATACTAATTACTAAATACCACAAACTGACTGATGACTATAAATGATTAGTTACAAATAATTATAAAATTAAATGATTATCATTTTTTTTAATTGGCATGTTCTCCTCTCAGCACTGGGCATTCAGGTTCGAATCCCAATGTAGGTGGAGTTTTCATGTTCTCCCCGTGTCTGTCAGGGTTTCCTCCAGGTTCTCTAGTTTCCCCCCACAGTCCAACAAACATGGATTCAAGGCGAATTGAATGCTCTAAATTGCCCCATATAGTATGTGTCTGTGTGTGTGCCTACTGATAGATTGGCGAGAGGATAGAGCGGAAGATAATGGCTGGATGGATAATCACAGGACAGAAGCGTAACTCACTGTCTGGTCTTTTCTAACTCTCCGTACAGCCACCCGTCCTTCTCATCTGGGATAAGCAGGGTGATGAAGTCTCCCTCCTCGAAGCTCAGCAGGGTGCTGTTATTCCCCGACTTGTGGGGAAAGATGGTCCGGACCCGCGGTCTCTTGGATGCATTGTTCAGTCCCGTGGCCATGGACATGGATCGCACCATCGCGTTCTCCTCGTTGTTCTGATCTGCAGACGAAACGCAGAGAACGAGGTCAGATCCACCGCAATGACGTCATAAAGAAACCAATCAGTGATCAGATCCACCGTTTAAGATTCGAAACATTAATATCACGATATTACGACATTAATATCGTAAACCTACGATTTTCTTTGCAAGTGAACTTTAAACTACACCAAAAAACAACACGCTATTTAGAGAATTTTATGAAATTAAAACTGAACAGAGAACAAACTACAATCTTTATATTTTGTCCAAATCCCCGATCAGTTTATTAAATTCACTTATAAAGCCGTAGTGCCAGCAAGGGACCGTGAATAAAATGTGTTCACTGCAGAACAATATCATCCTACAGTGGTTAATTAAAAAAAACATCAATAGAATAAAAGAATAAAGGGTCAAATAATAAAAATAAAATGTTTCTAAGAGGTGGAATGATTTCAGTAAAGGTTTTACGTTTGCGTACAGTGATGGCACTTTTTAGATGGTCCCCTGCGGTCATAACAGTCTACTGCTGATTCATTATCTCCCGCTTTATCCTCTATTAGGGTCGCGGTGGGGTTCCCCATGCCCATCCAGGGGAGAACGTCCCAGGCGCTGGGCAGATACACCCAAGACAGGGTGCCAATCTATCACTGGGCACACACTCACACAGACACACTCTATATGGGGCAATTTGGAGAACTCAATCGACTTGATCCATGTTTTTGGATTGTGGGAGGAAACCAGAGAACCCGGAGGAAACCCACGCGGAAACTCCACCCAGATGGGGATTCGAACCGGGAATCCCTAGCACTGAGAGGAGAACATGCTAAACCACTAAGCCACCGTGCCGCCCTATATATATACATATATATTCATTCATTATCTTCCGCTTTATCCTCTATTAGGGTCGCGGTGGGGTTCCCCATGCCCATCCAGGGGAGAACGTTTCGGGCGCTGGGCAGATAGACCCAGGACAGGGCGCCAATCCATCGCTGGGTACACACTCACTCACACAGACACACTCTATATGGGGCAATTTGGAGAATTCAATTGACTTGATCCATGTTTTTGGACTGTGGGAGGAAACCGGAGAACCCGGAGGAAACCCACGCGGACACAGGGAGAACATGGAAACTCCACCCAGATGGGGATTCGAACCGGGAATCCCTAGTGCTGAGAGGAGAACGTGCTAAACACCAAGCCATGTTATAATTATGCATTATATTCATATTTATATGTTATATATTTATTATAGTTCTGAAGGCGAATGCTCACCCAGCACACTTTCCCTCTTCAGAGGTTCTTGGTGGAACATTCCGGCTAATGGACTGGTTTGTGCCTTCAGTGGTGGCGCAGGAGGCGGGATCATCACCTCAGAGTTGCTCTGTGGAATCATCACACGAAGAAAGTTCACAACATTTTTCGTTCGTGATTTAAATGAATGTTAATTAAATAATTAATTAATTAAGCGGACTCTCTGTCCGTCACCCGTGTGTATAACGCGCCGTGCGCACCCTGCTGTGGCGTTTCAAGGCAGGCGACGGCTGTGGGGTCATGGACACCGGCGTGCGCAGACCCTCGATCATGGTCACGATGCTCTCCGGAACGTTTCCGATGTCGGAACACTTCTCCTGCCAGTGGGGCATTTTCTCTGCAAGCATCTCTTTAACCTTTAAAGACAGAGCAGAGAGGATCGTTAAATTAAGTAATTAACATGAGACCATACTGTTGTTTTGGTTTAGGGATAACGGGCAGCATTTGGATGGGAAACCGGTTATAATATAATACATTAGTTAACAAAGTTTAATGAAGTATTTATTAAAAAATTAAAATAAATAAATAAATAAAACGATAAATAATTTAGTTTAGTGCCCAGCGATAGATTGCCCCCCTGTCCTGGGTGTATCTGCCCAGCGCCCGAGACGTTCTCCCCTGGATGGGCATGGGGAACCCCCCCCCCGCGACCCTAATAGAGGACAAAGCAGAAGATAATGAATGAATGAATGAATATTAATATATGTAAATAAATAAATTTGTTAAATTGACAAAAGGAAGTGGCACGGTGGCTTAGTGGTTTAGCACGTTCTCCTCTCAGCGCTAGGGATTCCCGGTTCGAATCCCCATCTGGGTGGAGTTTCCATGTTCTCCCCGTGTCCGCGTGGGTTTCCTCCGGGTTCTCCGGTTTCCTCCCACAGTCCAAAAACATGGATTAAGTCAATTGAATTCTCAAAATTGCCCCATATAGAGTGTGTTTGTGTGAGTGAGTGTGTGCCCAGCGATGGATTGGCACCCTGTCCTGGGTGTATCTGCCCAGCGCCCGAAACGTTCTCCCCTGGATGGGCATGGGGAACCCCACCGCGACCCTAATAGAGGATAAAGCGGGAGATAATGAATGAATGAAGGAATGACAAAAGGAAGTTGAAGTTGGTCTGTAATTTATTGTCTGTAATCGTTGTGATTATTTTATTATTGGATTTCATTCTAACAGGTTCTGATTACAGCGTAATAAAACGCAGGGAATTTAAATTGGCACGTTGACCTCCGATCCGCCGAATCGTTTGTGATATGCGTTAATAACGTTCCACCCTGACGTTCCACATTGACACACGGCTTCGACATTCCAGAGACCTTATCGTGGGACGTGGCCAGCTGGTAGGTGAAGGAACAATGTTTGTCCACGAGGAAGCAGAACCTCCTCTTCTCCTCGAGGAGAGCCTCCCTGCAGCCGTCGGCGATAAACTTCTGCATGTCCATCTGCCGACTCGTGAGGGTCTCCAGACACTGAGGACAGAGATAAGAAGACAAAAAAAGGCTTATCGGCGCGCTCACAGACCGTCTGTGTCTCTGTAGATTCCACCAATCAGAGCGTCGTGAAGAACGCCAGGTCTATTCAACCCACAGAAGCATTCAGCTGCATTATCTCGGGCTTCGGGACGGAACGGAACGGAACGGAACATCAGCCCAATACCAGCCGTTATCTCTGAAGTGCACGAAGGGGACGAGTGACAAGATGAAAGAAAGAGAGAGAGACAGAGAGAGGAACGTTCTGCTGTGCATGAGGTTCCACAGACTCTCGTCATTAAATGACTAAGAACTCGAACAATCAGGTCTCCAGACGTCAGAACGTAAAATAAATAAAAATAAATAATAATTATATATATATTCTTGGGGCGGCACGGTGGCTTAGTGGTTGGCATGTTCTCCTCTCAGAACTAAGGATTCCCGGTTGGAATCCCCATCTGGGTGGAGTTTCCATGTTCTCCCCGTGTCCGCGTGGGTTTCCTCCGGGTTCTCCGGTTTCCTCCCACAGTGCAAAAACATGGATCAGCACCCGAGACGTTCTCCCCTGGATGGGCATGGGGAACCCCACCGCGGCCCTAATAGAGGATAAAGCGGGAGATAATGAATGAATGAATATATATATATTTTCTTGGGGCGGCACGGTGGCTTAGTGGTTTAGCATGTTCTCCTCTCAGAACTAAGGATTCCCGTTTCGAATCCCCATCTGGGTGGAGTTTCCATGTTCTCCCCGTGTCCGTGTGGGTTTCCTCCGGGTTCTCCGGTTTCCTCCCACAGTGCAAAAACATGGATCAAGTCAATTGAGTTCTCCAAATTGCCCCATATAGAGTGTGTCTGGGTGAGTGAGTGTGTGCCCAGCGATGGATTGGCGCCCTGTCCTGGGTGTATCTGCCCAGCGCCCGAAACGTTCTCCCCCGGATGGGCATGGAGAACCCCCCCCCCCCCCCCCCCCCCCCCGCGACCCTAATATAGGATAAAGCGGAAGATAATGAATGAATGAAGGATATATTATATATTTCTTTTTAGATTTTTATTTATATTTTATATTATGATATATATATATATATATATATATATATATATATATATATATATATATATATATATATATAAAATAATCATTCCCCCATGGCTTTCAGGGAAGAACATTTTGGGAGCTGGGCAGATACACCCAGGACAGGTTGCCAATTCATCAATGGGCACACATACTATAAAGGGGCAATTTAGATAGGGGCAATTTGCCTCGAATCCACGTTTTTGGCCTGTGGGGGGGAAACCGGAGAATGCAGAGGAATCCCACACGAACACGGGGAGAACATGCAAACTCCACCTAGATACCTAGATGGGATTTGAACCTGGCTCTCCAGCACTGAGAAGAGAACATACTAACCACTACGTCGCCATGGCGCCGTGATTTAATTCCATTACATTGAAACAACAAACAGTTCACCTTTAACTAATTATACATTACCTCACTTTTAATGACATCACACATGACAATGACATCACCATGGTAACGGAGTCCTCTTCAAAAGGTGTCTCAAGTAGGGGTGAGCTGCAATATTCGCTGATTCGACGATTCGATTCGGAGAACCGTAGTGGACTATGAACCTCATAATCGAATGTACCATTTTGACCACATGGGGGCGCCCATGGCTGCTGCTAAGCATTAGTTTTTACATGAGATGTCTTTGTTTTCGTTATATATATAGCCTTTTTTCAAATAAAATCATCCTAATTTCTAGAAAAAAAAAAAAAAAAAAAAAAAAGAAAAACAAAAAAAAAAAGGTTTTCTTTTGTTAGAAAAACAAGTAAAAGATAAAAAAAAATATCTTTTTTAAAAAACCACGCTTATAGCCCCATCTTGTGGTGAAATTTTAACTGATTCGACTATCAGTCGACTATAGGGAAAATCTGACGAATCAGATTCGACTATGAAAATCTTTGGTTGAAGACACCCCTAGTCTCAAGCGACTCCTTTATTTGTTTTTTATAATTCTAAAGACTGCAGAGAAAGGTTCGGTCCGACCCGACGACGGATCCGCTGAGTCAGCGCGTGAACCCGAACGCGCCGTCACGAATCGACAGCTGAGAGATTAGAACCCTAACCCTGACTCACGCCGAAAGTTTGCGAGAGGCGAACGGCCTGAAGTCGCAATGACCAATCGAAGGCCTCCTCCAAAAGCCTGTTACTCAGACGGACCCACCCTGCCGTCCATGCCAGCAGACAATAAACGGGCGTGGACGTGACTGCAGGCAGTGTGTGCTGTTAACACAGAGATTACGACACGGCGCGCGGAATCAAAGAGACGAAATGAAACTCGCTTTTTAACTTTCACTCAAGTTCTGAATTAAAAGAAACCACAAAGGGTTAAAGTTACACGGCAAAGATGGACTTTGTAGTTCTACAATTCCAGACTGTAGTCCATCCGTTTGGTTCTACGGTACATACTGTGTACGTCTAAAGGTAACCACCACAGAGCAGGGAGTAGTGGGTGGGTGCATTAGTCCTATCCCGGCAGTGTGAGTGAGGTGGAGGAATGAAACTAGTGTTAGTCACTGCAGAACTGACAATAAACAATCCACCACCCAAATGATACCTGTTCTGTGATGCTCCTGGCCAACAGAGAACCAACAGGGGACTAACAACAACAAAGAACACAGATGGACTACAGTCTGTGATTGTAGAACTACAAAGTCCATCTATGTGGATGAAGGAAAAGGGGGCGTGTCCTAACTCTGGACTGGTGCTTAGTTTTGGCATATAAAGTGTTTTTTTTTTTGTTTTTTTTTTTAGGTTGTTTTTTTTTGCTGCACGCCAAGTAAAACTACAAAGTCCATCTATTTGGTAAGTGGAGGACATGGAGGATGGAGCCAGAAGGGGGCGTGTCCTAACTCTGGACTGGTGCTTAGTTTTGGCATATAAAGTGTTTTTTTTTTTTTTTTTTTTTGCTGCGCTTCAAGTAAAACTACAAAGTCCGTCTATTTGGTAAGTGGAGGACATAGAGGATGGAGCCAGAAGGGGGCGTGGCCTAACTGTAGACTGCGTTAACAGTAGTATGGTGACAGGGTGATGGATGAGTTGGAGGAAACGTTCGGATCAGAGTGAACACCTCATGAAACAGGAAGTCGGGACTGATGATTAAAACGGCATCGGTCCCACAGCCGAACTTTAAACTCGAGACACAAAGAGGAACAAATCTGTCCAATCACGTGAGAGCATTCTGAAGAGGCGGCCAGCGTCGAGACTCACGTGGATTCATTCATTCATTCATTCATTATCTTCCACTTTATCCTCTATTAGGGTCGCGGTGGGGTTCCAAATGCCCATCCAGGGGAGAACGTTTCGGGTGCTGGGCAGATACACCCAGGACAGGACACCAATCTATCGCTGGGCACACACTCACTCACACAAACACACTCTATATGGGGCAATTTGGAGAACTCAATTGACTTGATCCATGTATTTTGGACTGTGGGAGGAAACCGGAGAACCCGGAGGAAACCCACACGGACACGGGGAGGACATGCAAACTCCACCCAGATGGGGATTCGAACCGGGAATCCCTAGTGCTGAGAGGAGAACATGCTAAACCACTAAGCCACTGTGCCGCAAATCATGATAATAATAATGATAATCCCTCACGTGGATTCAATTCTAATAATAATTAGACTGTGCGAGGAAATCGGAGGAAACCCACAGGGACACGGGGAGAACCTGGAAACTCCACCCAGATTGGGATTCGAACCTTAGAGGCGGACACGCTGACCCGCTACGCCACCGCGCCGCCACAAGACATGAGATTACATTCATTATCTTCCGCTTTATCCTCTATTAGGGTCGCGGGGGGGTTCCAAATGCCCATCCAGGGGAGAACGTTTCGGGCGCTGGGCAGATAGACCCAGGACAGGACGCCAATCCATCGCTGGGCACACACTCACTCACACAGACACACTCTATATGGGGCAATTTGGAGAACTCAATTGAGCTTGATCCATGTTTTTGGACTGTGGGAGGAAACCGGAGAACCCGGAGGAAACCCACGCAGACACGGGGAGAACATGGAAACTCCACCCAGATGGGGATCCGAACCGGGAATCTCCAGCGCTGAGAGGAGAACGTGCCAACCACTAAGCCACCGTGCCGCCGGTTAGAATTATATTATAGAATATAGTGTTTATGGTATATATATATACACACATATACACAGGGTGGCGCTCTCAGCGCATATGGGGATTCCAGGTTCGAATCCCAGATCTGGGTGGAGTTTGCAGGTTCTCCCCGTGTCAACATCACACTGAAGGAACCGGACCGTAATCCAGAATGGGTAATGTAGAACCGGTGTGAGGGTTAATGAAGGTTCTTGAATGTGGTGGTGGTGGTGCAGCGCTCACCTCGTTCTCCTTGCTCTCGTACTTCAGCGCGTTCTTCCCCTGGCTCTTCCTCCTCAGCTTCTTTAGGTCGGCGTGAGAACGGTCCAGTGAGTCCTGCTTCATTTTGTGTTCCGTCTGATATCTTTTAAACGTGGCCTTCGGACAGAGAGAACGTTCGTCACTGTCGTCTTTACGTGTGAAGCGGGTGGACACGAAAAAAACGCCGCTACCCGCAGAGCACGGAGAGTTTGAGAACAGAGATGGAGCCTGACCCCCCCCCCCCCCCCCCCCCACACACTGAATTATTTATTAATTGAATTCATTATAATCCTAATCTGTAAAAGACACTCAGGTTCTCCTTTCCTCACACATCTGAGTACATCAGACACCTGTAGGTTCTGATTGGTGTTCTGTTCTCTTTCTATCAGCACTGCTGTGTCTGATCCACTCACTAACACACCTGCACCACCACGTAGAACCATCCACCACCCTAAGACCTCCCCTGTGATGGTGTGGACCATCGGAGAACATACTAAAGCAAACTATGAATGCAGAGAAACTGTAATGTTAATGATAATAATAATAATGAGAGAGAGAGAGTATATATGTGATCTGCCCGTTACGGTATTAATCAGCACAACTGTTACTGAAAACATAAATAATTATGTATTTAAATTCAATAAATAATTTATCCATCTCCGAACAATGTCCCAAAATAACGGAGAACCGCAGAACGTATTAAAAGTTCCAGACTTCTTACTGTTTTAATATCGTACTTACTGTCATATATTTTACGTCCATATCGGTCTTCTTGTCCAACTCCGAAATGATCTCTCGATGAAAGCGGCGGAACTGAGGACATAGAACAGAAGAACCAACAGCGAGACAAATATCAGAAAGAGAACGGACAAGGACTTACAAATCTGTATTTGATCATAATATAATATATATATATACACACACACACACAAATAAATGGTGTGTGTGTGTGTATGTGTGTGTATATATATATATATATATATATATATATATATATATATATATATATATATATATATATATATATATATATATATATATATTCATTCATTCATTATCTCCCACTTTATCCTCTATTAGGGTCGTGGTGGGGTTCCCCATGCCCATCCAGGGAAGAACGTCTCGGGCGCTGGGCAGATAGACCCAGGACAGGGCGCCAATCCATCGCTGGGCACACACTCACTCACACAGACACACTCTATATGGGGCAATTTGGAGAATTCAATTGACTTGATCCATGTTTTTGGACTGTGGGAGGAAACCGGAGAACCCGGAGGAATCCCACGCAGACACGGGGAGAACATGGAAACTCCACCCAGATGGGGATTCGAACCGGGAATTCCTAGCGCTGAGAAGAGAACGTGCTAAACCACTATATATACACCACCATATATATATATATATATATATATATACACATATATACACACACACACACAGTTTATCTCTGACAGTTTATCAGTTCGCAGTTGATTTCCTCTTAACTTTATAAGGTGGTTATTTTGGGAGTTTGGTGGTTGTTTAAAGGAAGAACGCACCGAACGAAAGAAGAATGAAAAGCTGATAAGGAGTTTTATTGCCTTGGAAAAGAACCAGGTCGCTGATAAAAACAGGGTGGAGAACATACCACACCATGTTTACATTTATCTCAGGTTCTGAGTATTGTGAGAAATGATTTATTTTCTTGGCTCACGATCCACTCGCACCAGCGTTTGCGATCCATCGACCAATCATGACACTCCCCCCCTCCCCCCCCCCCCCCATTCCCCACGGCTTACACAAAAGCCAGACCTTAACAATACAGACTGAGTCTATTATTAAAAACGGACTTCAAAGATCTTCAGAGGAACCGTGGTCGATTCAACGAGATCTTTCATGGCATCTGCTCGTTATTGTAACGCCGGCTCACGGGTTCTCAGTCCTCGCGCCGGTCTCATTGCTTTTAGGTGTATGAGGAACCATCTTGCACTCCGCTGAGGGGCATTATGGGAACATTAATTACCCCGCAGCACCGGGGACAGTTCAGGTGGCAGAAAGCATCTGGGTCGCATTAACACGCCGTCGTCAGCGCCGGCCGCAGGTGCAGCACGGGGCATGTTCAGACATGTTCTCCTCAACGTTACCATCCAGGAGGAACGAGTATTCCCCATCCGGATCTTGTTTAGAGAACCTGATCTGTTTGTATCTTTTATTGAATATTCATTCATTCATTATCTTCAGCTTTATCCTCTATTAGGGTCGCGGGGGGGTTCCCCAGGCCCATCCAGGGGAGAACGTCTCGGGCGCTGCGCAGATACACCCAGGACAGGGCGCCAATCCATCGCTGGGCACACACTGACTCACACAGACACACTCTATATGGGGCAATTTGGAGAACTCAATTGACTTGATCCATGTTTTTGGACTGTGGGAGGAAACCGGAGAACCCAGAGGAAACCCACGCAGACACGGGGAGAGCATGGAAACTCCACCGAGATGGGGATTCGAATGGAATTATGGGGATTCGCTGGATTATTTAGCTATGGAGCTGTCAATCATCCGCAGCATGGCTTTCTATTGGCTTAAAAAAAAAAAAAAATAGAAATACAACTACCAATCAAATCACGCCACTGAGACAACGTTCTAACAATCATTATAACACCTAAGAACAGTAATCAGGGTAGGGATTAACACAGCTGTGTCCAGGTTGGGGATCCAGGTTCGAATCCCCATCTGGGTGGAGTTTCCATGTTCTCCCCGTGTCCGTGTGGGTTTCCTCCGGGTTCTCCGGTTTCCTCCCACAGTCCCAAAACATGGATCAAGTCAATTGAATTCTCCAAATTGCCCCATATAGAGTGTGTCTGTGTGAGTGAGTGTGTGCCCAGCGATAGATTGGCGCCCTGTCCTGGGTCTATCTGCCCAGCGCCCGAAACGTTCTCCCCTGGATGGGCATGGGGAACCCCCCCCCCCCGCGACCCTAATAGAGGATAAAGCGGAAGATAATGAATGAATCGTCACCAATTATTATTTTTTATCACTGAAATCTATTACAGCAATGGATTGGCGTCCTGTCCTGGGTGTATCTGCCCAGCGCCCGAAACGTTCTCCCTTGGATGGGCATGGAGAACCCCACCGCGACCCTAATAGAGGATAAAAGCGGGAGGTAATGAATGAATGAATGAATGAAATCTATTAAATTAAGTATGTCATCCGTGTTCTAAACTGGTTTCTGGTTTTGAAATGTGCGATGAACAAAAAATAATAAAAAAAAATAATAATAAAGTAAAACTTAAAATGAACAAAAATAATTGGAGGATGGTTTTAAAACTCACGCTGTCTTCTTGTTCTAAAAGGACCTTCCTGTGAACGTCAGAGATCTCGGTCAGGACGACTCCTGTGGAGGGAAGTCACAGTAATGAGACTCGCACATCATTTACAGACCTACAGAACGCAGCGGCAGAACCCACACCGCGCTCCCGCGACGCTGAAGGCCCGTGGGTATTGTTTTCCAGCGCGCCGCGTTAGTGCAGGATACTGTAATTAACACGCTGCTCCACCAGCAGCAACCCAGCGCGACCTGATCCTCCACATTAAAGACGGAGTGAAATGCAATCACACGCCCCGGCAGCAGAACGTGCAAACACAACTTTAATAACGTACATTTAATATTACAGCACCAATCAAACATTAGGCCACGCCCCCTTTTGGCTCCACCATCTATCTTATCATGTAGATGGACTTTGTGGTTCTACAGTTCCAGACTGTAGTCCATCTGTGTTCTTTGTGGTTGTTAGTCCCCTGTTGGTTCTCAGGAGCATCACAGAACAGGTATCATTTGGGTGGTGGATTGTTTATTGTCAGTTCTGCAGTGACACTGATGTGGTGAGGGGGTTTTAGTGCAGCAGTGCTGCTGGAGGTTCATTTCTCCACCTCAGTCACACTGCTGGGATAGGACTAAAGCACCCACCCAATAATCCCTGCACTGTGGTGGTACTATTGGGATTCTGAGCATTAGAACAGAGTACACAGCATTAGACGTTCTCCTCTCAGCACTAGGTGTTCCCGGTTCGAATCCCCATCTGGGTGGAGTTTCCATGTTCTCCCCGTGTCCGCGTGGGTTTCCTCCGGGTTCTCCGGTTTCCTCCCACAGTCCAAAAACATGGATCAAGTCAATTGAGTTCTCCAAATTGCCCCATATAGAGTGTGTGTGTGTGAGTGAGTGTGTGCCCAGCGATGGATTGGCGCCCTGTCCTGGGTCTATCGGCCCAGCGCCTGAGACGTTCTCCCCTGGATGGGCATGGGGAACCCCCCCCCACGACCCTAATAGAGGATAAAGTGGGAGATAATGAATGAATGAATGAATAATTAAACCAATGGTGGCTTAGCACTGGGGACTCCAGGTTAGAATCTTAATCTGGGTGGAGTTTCCATGTTCGCCCCGTGTCCATGTGGGCTTCCTCCGGGTTCTCCGGTTTCCTCCCACAGTCCAAAAACATGGATCAAGTCAAGTGAGTTCTCCAAATTGCCCCATATAGAGTGTGTGTGTGAGTAAAGTAGCCCAAAATGTGCAAGATTAAATTTGTAAGGCTTAGGATTTTCCTCTGAAGTCAGTTCCTCTTACGTTCTCGTGTTGCTTCCTCAAACACGCTGACGCATGAGCAGGAACGGGATGAGTGAGTGAGTGAGTGAGTGAGTGAGTGAGGCTCATGAAGGAACTGCTCACTGTCTATAAACGTGTCTGTGGTTGAAATCTTTAGACTCGGTCCAAATAAAGAAGTTCCTGGCCGCAAACTTCAATCCAATCAGAACTGGCGCTCATCGGGACTCACGCCGAGCCTCGACGTCAACACAAACTTCAAAGCTTGTGAGTGTGGTAGCTCAGTGGTCAGGGTGTTATCAATCTGAAGGTTGGGGGTTCAAATCCCAGGTCCACTGAAGTTACCAGTGGCCTTGAGCGAGACCCTTAACCCTCATTGCTCCAGGGATGTTATGATGAACCCTGTGCTCACCTTGTAAGTCGTTTTGGATAAAAGCGTCCAATAAACGACCAAATGTAAATGTAAAGCTTCTTAAAATAACGCCGGGACGTTCGGCCGCCGCTTCGATTCCGAGTGACGCTCGCGGTCGCAGGACAGCGTGACTCAGGCCGGGTACAGCTCCCCCCGGAGCAACGAGGATTAAGGGCCTCGCTCAAAGGCCCACGCTGGTATTAAGAGCCCCCCCCCCCCCCCGTATAACCCCCCTGATCTGATGAGCACGAATGAGCAATAATCCTGCAGCAGCACGTCTGTGTGTTATTCATCATCATGATGATGTCATCGACCAAGATACAGACGACCAAACCGCACATGAAGTAATAAACCAAATCCATCCATTCATTATCTCCCGCTTTATCCTATAGTAGGGTCGCGGGGGGGTGGGGGGGAGAACGTTTCGGGCGCTGGGCAGATAGACCCAGGACAGGACGCCGATCCATCGCTGGGCACACACTCACTCACACAGAGACACTCTATATGGGGCAATTTGGAGAACCAAATCAATGTTACAAATCAACGTAACGCATGCTACAAAATGTGTATGACGTTCTTCACATTTCGACTCTTTTATTCATACATTCATCATCTCCCGCTTTATCCTCTATTAGGGTCGCGGGGGGTTCCCCATGTCCATCCAGGGGAGAACGTCTCGGCCGCTGGGCTGATAGACCCAGGACAGGGCGCCAATCCATCGCTGGGCACACACTCACTCACACAGACACACTCTATATGGGGCAATTTGGAGAACTCAATTGACCTTGATCCAAGTTTTTGGACTGTGGGAGGAAACCGGAGAACCCGGAGGAAACCCACGCGGACACGGGGAGGACATGGAAACTCCACCCAGATGGGGATTCGAACCGGGAATCCCTAGCGCTGAGAGATAAACCAAATCAACGTTACAATTGTAACGCATGCTACAAAATGTGTATGGCGTTCTTCACATTTCGACTCTTTTAGTGAGAGTTAAAAAAAATAAAATAAAATAAATAAAAGTTTTAAATGACAATTTTTATTTATAAAGCGAACTTTGGAATCATATTCACCATTTATGGTATTTATCATATATTTATAACTTCACTGTGTGTGTGTGTGTGTGTGTGTGTGTGTGTGTGTGTGTGTGGCCTATTCAAAACATGATCTGAACTCTAAAGCACTTTCATTTCTGAATATGGACAATCATATTTGGACACGCCCCTTAATCCTTAACGATTGAACTGGGGTGTGTTTCTAATTCCGGGCCGTGCGTTTCTAATTCCGGGCCGTGCGTTTCTAATTCCGGGCCGTGCGTTTGTAATTCCGGGCCGTGCGTTTCTAATTCCGGGCCGTGCGTTTGTAATTCCGGGCCGTGCGTTTGTAATTCCGGGCCGTGCGTTTGTAATTCCGGGCCGTGCGTTTGTAATTCCGAGCTGTGTTTGTAATTTCGGGGTGTGCAGAAAACACTTTTATTTAAAATCACCCGACTTGTTTGGGGCTCGGAACACGGGGTCGGCCACAAAGCTGCCCTGGAGCAATGAAAGCTGGAGGACTCACATTTGGTAAGTTGAATGACCCTGGGACGTGAAACCACAACCTTCAGGTTGCCAGCCCAACACCCTAATGACTAACCTACCACGCCCCAACACCCAACACCACCGGGGTACGAAAACAAGCAAGTTTGGAGACCTGTAGGCTTTTAAATTAGTGGAAACAGTTTGGGGAAGGCCCTTTTCTGTTCCAGCTCATTTCACAAAAAAAAGGTCCGTAAAGGTCAGACTGAGTTCTCAACTCGGACCCCTCGACCAATCGGATCGCATAAAAGCTCCTCTGGATGAATTGGCAAAGAGCTCATATCATCTCATTATCATTCGCTTCATCCTGTACCAGGGACTAAAGTCATGGGGGGCGGGGTGGGGTGGGGCAGGGCAGGGGCAGATAAACCCAAGACATCACTGAGTCACTGAGCGAACACCTACACACACAAACACACACTATATATAGGGGCAATTTAAATTCCTTCAATTTAATTTAAGATAAATTTTGCCAATTGACCTTGAAACCAAATTTTTGGACTCTGTGTGTGTGTATATAAAAAAATCTATATATAACACACACACACACACACACACACACACACACACACACACTTATGAAAACACTGGTAACTCCTGATATTTCTGACTGAAATACTGATTTTCTTCAGTAACAAACTCATTCATTCATTATCTCCCGCTTTATCCTTTATTAGGGCCGTGGGGGGGGTTCCCCATGCCCATCCAGGGGAGAAAGTTTCGGGCGCTGGACAGATACACCCAGGACAGGACGCCAATCTATCGCTGGGCACACACTCACACACACACACACACACACACACACACTATATGGGGCAATTTGGAGAACTCAATTGACTTGATCCGTGTGTTTGGACTGTGGGAGAAAACCAGAAAACCGGAGAACCCGGAGGAAACCCACGCGGACACGGGGAGAACATGGAAACTCCACCCAGATGGGGATTCGAACCGGGAATCCCTAGTGCTGAGAGGAGAACATGCCAAACCATATATATATATATATATATATATATATATATATATAATATATATATATATATATATATATATGGCGGCACGGTGGCTTAGTGGTTTAGCATGTTCTCCTCTCAGCACTAGGGATTCCCGGTTCGAATCCCCATCTGGGTGGAGTTTCCATGTTCTCCCCGTGTCTGCGTGGGTTTCCTCCGGGTTCTCCGGTTTCCTCCCACAGTCCAAAAACATGGATCAAGTCAATTGAATTCTCCAAAAAAAATTGCCCCATATAGAGTGTGTCTGTGTGAGTGAGTGTGTGCCCAGCGATGGATTGGCGCCCTGTCCTGGGTGTATCTGCCCAGCGCCCGAAACGTTCTCCCCTGGATGGGCATGGGGAACCCCACCGCGACCCTAATAGAGGATAAAGCGGGAGATAATGTATATATATACATACATACATATGAAAACACAGGTAAGCCCTGACATTTCTGACTTTTTTCAGTAACAAACTCAATAAACAGAAACATTCAGAGACTGAAGCGCTTGGTCTGATGTGAATCCCTCTCAGAGTTTCATCATCCGCCGACCGGGGCCGGTCAGTTTAACGCAGTGGTCATGTGGACCGGCTCGTCCTCGCTCTGTGGGCGTGTTTTAAACATTGTCCGCGAGCCAGAGCCACTACAACAACACAGGAGACTAAAGGTCATCAGAACAGCCTGGTAAAAGCTGCCTTTGTGGCTTAAGGGAGGGGAACGGCAGGCGGGCGGGGAGGGAGGGGGGGGGGTGTGTTCACATGAGTATATGTGTGGGCAATGTGGTCACCTCTCCTTTCAATGGCAGACAAATGACCCTCGTCGGGCGTGGGCATCAGAGCCGGTCACATTGTGTGGAACAGAATTAACAAGAAGCTAAAACAAAAACCCATTCTTTACTTCGGGCCGAAGAGCGGGTTAAAAATAAATCACTGTTCCCATCAGTCGGAACAATACGGAAGTGCGCGGGACTTTATATACTTTGCTCGTGATATTTTAACATAATAAAGTGTGGCCTGTGGGTTTTAATAGCACAGGGAAACGGGACCAGGAACAGCAGTATTAAAAATCAATCAAATAATATATTAAAAAAAAAAAAATTTAAATTAAAAAAATAAGCAAAATAAAAATCTCTACCTCCCTTACAAGGTGAAGGCTGGTGATTCAGTTCGTAAAAACAATTCTAATAACGAGCTGCTCAGTTAAAACAGTCTGCATGACGTCGGCATCTGAGCACAACAATTAAAATTACTCAAAAATTTAAAAAGAAATAAAAAAAAAATGACAATTCACTCATTCATTCAATGACAATTCACTCATCTTCCGCTTTATCCTCTATTAGGGTCGCGGGGGGGGTTCCCCATGCCCATCCAGGGGAGAACGTCTTGGGCGCTGGCAGATAGACCCAGGACAGGGCGCCAATCCATCGCTGGGCACACACTCACTCACACAGACAGACTCTATATGGGGCAATTTGGAGAACTCAATTAACTTGATCCATGTCTTTGGACTGTGGGAGGAAACCGGAGAACCCGGAGGAAACCCACGCAGACACGGCGAGAACATGGAAGCTCCACCCAGATTGGGATTCGAACTGGGAATCACCAGGGCTGAGAGGAGAACATGCTAAACCACTAAGCCACCATGCTGCCTTATCATTATTATAATAATAATAATTATTATTCATTCATTATCTTCCGCTTTATCCTCTATTAGGGTCGCGGTGGGGTTCTCCATGCCCATCCAGGGGAGAACGTTTCGGGCGCTGGGCAGATACACCCAGGACAGGACGCCAATCCATCGCTGGGCACACACTCACTCACACAGACACACTCTATATGGGGCAATTTTGGAGAACTCAATTGACTTGATCCATGTTTTTGGACTGTGGGAGGAAACCGGAGAACCCGGAGGAAACCCACGCGGACACGGGGAGAACATGGAAGCTCTGGGAATCACCAGGGCTGAGAGGAGAACATGCTAAACCACTAAGCCACCGTGCCGCCCAAAATGACAATTACCAAACAATTTATAAACAAATGAAGTACCCCGTGTGTGTGTGTGTGTGTGTGTGTGTGTGTGTGTGTGTGTGTGTGTGTGCGCGTGTGCAGTACACAGCCAGAGCAAAGTTACACTACACCGAACGGAACCTTTAGGACCGCCTCCATCACAGATTCCAAATTTTTTGGAAAAGGTTTTCGCCAAAACCGAAGTGAGGCAAATCCATCCATCCATTATCTTCCTCTTCATCCTGTACTAGGGTTGCGGGGTTGCGAGTTTCCATGTTCTCCCCGTGTCCGCGTGGGTTTCCTCCGGGTTCTCCGGTTTCCTCCCACAGTCCAAAAAACATGGATCAAGTCAATTGAGTTCTCCAATTTGCCCCATATAGAGTGTGTGTGTGTGTGAGTGAGTGTGTGCCCAGCGATGGATTGGCGTCCTGTCCTGGGTGCATCTGCCCAGCGCCCGAAACGTTCTCCCCTGGATGGGCATGGGGAACCCCCCACCCCCCCGCGACCCTAATAGAGGATAAAGCGGGAGATAATGGATGGATATTTAAGACATTAATCATGACTATGTGGCTTTAAGTCCACTCTCTGAATCTTAAGGCTGCAGTCTTAGACGTGAAATGGTTAATAGTGCGAGTAACACGAGTTTACAGAACATAGAACCTGCACAGACCTGTAATTTCCTGCAAACAGATCTGAGATCTGCACACATGAGTCTAATAATTAACCTCCCTGCATCAGCAGAACCCTCCAGTGATGGAAAGATCTCGAAAAATTCAATACAAACCAACATTTAACGTTGATGAACAGTTCTCACGGTGAGAAGCAGCGCAGCACCGACGCCGAAACCTTCTCAACTTCTATATTCAGGGATTTATGTATAAATTCATTTCATATTAATATCTCTGGGCGGCACGGTGCATGTGGGTTTCCTCCGGGTTCTCCGGTTTCCTCCCACAGTGAAAAACATGGATCAAGTCAACTGAGTTCTCCAAATTGCCCCATATAGAGTGTGTCTGTGTGTGAGTGAGTGTGTGCCCAGCGATGGATTGGCGCCCTGTCCTGGGTGTATCTGCCCAGCACCTGAAACGTTCTCCCCTGGATGGGCATGTGGAACCCACCCCCCCCCACCCCCCCGCGACCCTAATAGAGGATAAAGTGGAAGATAATGGATGGATAGATTAATATCTCTTATCTTCCGCTTAATCCTTTCACTTAAGGGTCGCAGGGGTGTGTGTGTTTGGGGGGGGGGGGGTTGGTGCTTCCTCATACCCATCCGGGGAGAACGTTTTGGGTGCTGGGCAGATACACCCAGGACAGGGTGCCAAGCCATCGCTGGGCATAAACATACACATCAACGCATAGGGGCAATTTAACCAGAAGCAATTAAGAGCAGCCAATTCACCTTCAATCGTGTTTTTGGACTGTGGGAGGAAAGCGGGGAACCTGGAGGAAACCCACATGGACATGGGGGGGGGGGGGGGGGAACATGGAAACTTCACCCAGATCAGGATTCATACCTGGATCCCCAGCGCTGAGAGGAGAACATGCTAAACCACAATTTTTATATATCCACCCATCCATTACCTTCCATTTTATATATTGTCGCCCTGTCCTGGTGCCCGAAACGTAACCCCAGTACAGGGCGACAATCCATCACTGGGTACAATTTTATATTATAAAAATATATTAAAACATTAAAATATACAAATAAAATAGTGCTAGTATGTGATAATTAATACCATATTAGGTAATGAGTGAAAATTTAAACAGAGAAAGTATTGAGACAGCCGTTTTAATCGTTGAAATTCAGATTTTCAGTCAGATATTGTTATATTTTGTATGAAAGCTTTGTTTTGGACACTTTGTCGTTGGTGTAAAGACTCTTCTGTTTTAAGACTGAGACCGCGGAACCGAAGCCAGGACCTCAAACGCGTCACGTGGGAGAAGAGACCCTGGGTGGAGATTACGGTCCGATGACACGCTGAACCGTCAGCAGGGCTGGACCGTCAGCTCGTACAAACATATCATGGGAACACCTTAACATAGAACCTTTCAGTTTCTTATTGTTTCACTGGAGCGGTTATTACAGCCCCGGCACCACCCGGCTGCAGGTTTGAGGCGTGAGCAGGCGTCATGGCCGTCAACGTCTTCCTTTAACGTATCAAACACTCGCCTTGTCCCCGCAGTGCGGCGCAGAACCTCAGCGTGCCTCAGACCCGATTCCTACCTCAGCAAACACCCAAGTCATCATTATTATTATTATTATTATTATTATTATTATTAACACCTGATTATTATACACAATCAGTGTTTCAGAAACTAATTATTATTCATTCATTATCTTCCGCTTTATCCTCTATTAGGGTCGCAGGGGGTTCCCCATGCCCATCCAGGGGAGAACGTTTCGGGCGCTGGCAGATACACCCAGGACAGGACGCCAATCTATCACTGGGCACACACTCACATTAGGAGAACTCAAATGACTTGATCGCATGGGTTTCCTCCGGGTTCTCCGGTTTCCTCCCACAGTCCAAAAACATGGGACACGACGAGAAGACGCAAACTCCACCCAGATTAGGATTCGGACCTGGACCCCCCCAAGCCTGAGAGGTGCAAATCTCTGAGACGTCCACAAACACGGGTTCCGTCCCGGGGCAGGACAACAAACCAAATATCAGCGGGCGGAAACCTGAGGGGGGGTGATGCGTGTGCGACGCCGAAGCCGTTCTGAGGTGAGAACCGGCGCCGAGGGGCTGCACAGCGTGCTGATTGGTTGTCATGCGGCACATGTGACCGAACACGCCGCACGCGGTTTCAAAGGATTTTGGGAAAAATGCTGCAGGCACGATTGTGACAGTCAGAAAAAAAAAAAAAAAAACTCACGGAAACAAAAACTCTCCGAATGAAGTGGATTTCACTCATCAGTCCAGAATCAGTCAAAAGTTTGGCCACGCCCCCTTCTGTCTCCACTTATCATATAGATGGACTTTGTAGTTCTACAATTCCAGACTGTAGTCCATCTGTGTTCTTTGTTGTTGTTGGTTCTCAGGAGCATCACAGAACAGGTATCATTTGGGTGGTGGATTGTTTATCGTCGGTTCTGCAGTGACACTGATGTGGTGAGGGGGGGGGGTTTAGTGTAGTTTCATTTCTCCACCTCAGTCACACTGCTGGGATAGGACCAAAGTTCTGTGGTGGTTCGGAGCTATTGGCGTTCGGAGCATTAGAGAACAGAGTACACAGTATGTCCTGTAGAACACAAACAGATGGACTACAGAATGGAAGTGCAGAACTACAAAGTGTAGAACCGCTGATGGAATTGGACGTTGTGTGCTGGTGGTGCGCGCCTCGTTTTGAATAAACACTGGTTTGCAAAAAGGAAACGCAATCGAGGTTTAATAGCAGAGCTTTTGTAGGTTGATGGCAATATGGCTGAAGGTTAAACGCCCACAGGGAAATGGTAGGCAAATAATTATCGGTAAGATGACACGTCTCCGACACAAGCGCTCATTTTATTATGATCAGAAAACCTGCAACGTACGATATCAACGACTATGAGAGTATCAGATCGCTCTGATATTATAGAAATCATTCACTGTTACTTCACCAAATCGTCTTTCGGTGTAACGTACAGTCAACCAATCAGCACGTCACGTGCCGTTCCCTTTAAGAGCCAGCGACACAACCATCGGACATAATTCACACGCGGGGTTGCTATTTAAACGGTAACAGTTTAAGAATTTGGCAAAACAAGGTACAAAATAAGTGGTTTATTGGGGGGGGGGGATATATTCACACGCTGCCCAGCGATGGATTGGCGCCCTGTCCTGGGTCTATCTGCCCAGCGCCTGAAACGTTCTCCCCTGGATGGGCATGGGGAACCCCACCGCGACCCTAATAGAGGATAAAGCGGGAGATAATGAATGAATGAATATTCACACGCAGCATTGCTATTTAAACGGTGCATGAATATAGTCTGTTGGCGGGGTGTAATATGCAAAGGTACAGAAAACCAATCAGTGTGTCACGCGCCGTTCTCCTTTTACAACCATTGGCTGTAATTTAATTCATGGGCTATTTAAAAACGGTAACAATTTAAAAATTTTGTACAAGGTACAAAATAAGTGGTTTATTGGGGGGGAGGGGGGATGTGTTCACACGCAGCGATGCAATTTAAACGGTGCATGAATATAGTCTGTTGGCGGGGAGTACGAAATAAGCAAACATACTGAAAACCAATCAGCGCGTGACGTGTCATTCTCAATAAGAGCCAGGTGGCACTCTGACTTTGGCGGGTTGCTATTTGAGCGGTGCAGCTACCTGGACTCAATGCGCTCAATGCGCAGGGCGTACGACCCTACGACCAGCAAGATGGTTCATAGTACGTCTCTTTTCAGTCGGGGTGGATCCTGCCTAACGGCGTTCTACTGATTTAGAATTTATTATTTTAATAATTATTCTCATCTGGTCTCGTTAAACCACATGCCATCGTTAAGAAGCATGGCTCTCTAAACCGCGAGCCTTTAATGTTTCCACATCCGCATCATTACGACTTCGAAGAATTTTAATAATCCGGCTGTTAAGACGTTCCGTCGCACTGAAATCGACCCGAGGTCGTTAAATCCGACGTCCTGCTCGCATCCTGACGGTAAAGTCGTTGCGATTCCAGTGAAACGCATTCCAGCACTCTAAAGCTCGCAGGAGCGTTGAGTAAACGTTATCATCAGGCGCAGGAATGGAATTTGGTAGAGCAGGTTGAGAAAGAAATGTTAGGAATGCTCTCCACCCCGAACTGCCCGGGAGGAACCCTCCTGAAGACGTTACGAGTACACTCAGCGACGTCACGCAGAGTTCTGGTTCCGCCCCGACGGAAAAGCCAGGAAGCGACGTGGATCCGGGGGTTTGTTTGGGGAGTCACAGCGGGGGTCTCCTCGTGGACGGCAGGGGGCGGGCCCATTGATAGATTGGCACCCTGTCCTGGGTTTATCGCTCAATGGGCATGGGAAACCCCCCTAATGGCTCAGCCAATCAGATATGAGAACTGCAACTACCTGTTGTACAATGACATACATCATATATATATATATATATATATATATATATATATATATATATATATATATATATATATATATATATATATATATAAATAATGTTCTGCTTTATCCAATATTAGGGTCGCGGTGGGGTTCCCCATGCCCATCCAGGAGAGAGCGTTTCGGGCGCTGGGCAGATACACCCAGGACAGGGTGCCAATCCATCGCTGGGCACACACTCACTCACACAGACACACTCTATATGGGGCAATTTGGAGAACTCAATTGACTTGATCCATGTTTTTGGACCGTGGGAGGAAACCGGAGAACCTGGAGGAAACCCACGCGGACACGGGGAGAACATGGAACCTTCACCCAGATGGGGACTCGAACCGGGAATCCCAAGCGCTGAGAGGCGAACATGCCAAACCACTAAGCCACCGTGCCGCCCTATTTATATATCTCAAGTCTTTGCGGCTGTGGTGGCTCAGTGGTTTGAGTGTTGGGTTATCAACACAAACATTTAGGGTTCAAATCCCATGTTCGCTGAAGTTTTTAAAACTTTGGGCCCTTGAGTGACACCCTCAACCCTCATTCCTTCAGGGTTCTGTCCTTGTGTTCCGACCCCAACCCAAAAGCGTCCGCTAAATAAACAAATGCAAATGTAAATGTAAGGATGATGGTTTTCTCATCATTTAACACTAAAGATGCGTTTTTCAAAATAAAAATAATAAATAAATCATATTCTAATTCATTCATTCATTATCTTCCGCATTATCCTCTATTAGGGTCGCGGGGGCGGGGGGGGGGGATAGATCCAGGGGAGTACGTTTCGGGCGCTGGGCAGATAGACCCAGGACAGGGCACCAATCCATCGCTGGGCACACACTCACTCACACAGACACACTCTATATGGGGCAATTTTGAGAATTCAATTGACTTGATCCATGTTTTTGGACTGTGGGAGGAAACCGGAGAACCCGGAGGAAACCCATGCGGACACGGGGAGAACATGGAAACTCCACCCAGATGGGGATTCGAACCGGGAATCCCTAGTGCTGAGAGGAGAACGTGCTAAACCACTAAGCCACCGTGCCGCCCTCTTATTATAATAATAATAATTATTATTATTATTATAATTTTAGCTGCATCCATTCTGCTTGATGCAAAGCCAAGACCTTCTCATAAATCATCATCATCATCGAGAAACACTTAGGCCACTCGAAAAACGGCGTGTTTACATGACACCTGAAGGAACTTTATCTATGTAAACATTAGATTACACTCTCAGGAACTCTTCACCCTTCAGGAGTGAAGTCGAGCTCAACAACGCAGAAGATAAATCTGCACAGCGTGTCAGAACTGGTGCAGGATTAAACCCCCCCCACCCCCACCCCAAAAAAAAAAAAAATAAATAAAAAAAACCCACACACTGAATTAAGTCATCTGTCGTTATGACAACACACCCATTTAAACAAATTAATACCAAAACTTCGTACTTCAACCATTACATCGTACAATCACAAAGACTTGCATGTCGTAATCGATACAGCAAGATATTAAAACGTTTAAAAACACCTCAAACACACACGTCAGTAAAATAAGATACTTAGGATATTTATTTAATATATATATATATTTTTTTCCAATATTTAGTTTGAATACAAGTTTTTTTTTTTTTTTATTTGTATTTTTTTTTAATGGAATGGAATTTGTATCAAATGTATTTATTATTTAGTTTAGTTTTCATTATTAAATATTTATTTATTATTAAAATAACTTTAAATCAGAATATTAAAACCGCCTGCGTCGTTATTTATCATCATAAATAAATAAAATAATTAATTAATAAAGCTGATACAGGGGCCTCAATACAGATCATTTTAAATATTAGAATACCACAGAATTTATGCCCCTCCCACCTGGACCCCTCATGTACCCCTTACGTACTCATGACAGAAGATGCCGATGATCTTACTACCACGCATTTGACGTATAACTCTGAGCGTCTGCAACGTACAAATAAACAATAAAGCACCAACAGCCACCCTAACACTCCAGGGGACGCCATTGTCCTCCCTAGCCGCATCTACGACCAGCGCCACCTCCAGGAGCCGAAGCAAAACACAGAATCATGGCTTACAGTCAAGAAGCGGCGTACTGCCCACCGCAAGCTATTTAGTGTTCTGAGGGAGGCGTGGCTTACTGTACTTTGCTGCCAGCAGAACCTCGGAAACCCAACGTAGCACGTTCTGCCCCGCCCCTACACCTCAAGACCATGTTAAAAAAAGAGAAGACAGCTGGTTTGAACCAAAGTCACTGTCATGTGATTTGTCTGTGGGGGGGGGGGGGGGGGGGTGTGACTAATGCACCCAGTCATACCCAATCACCAACCACATGGTTTGCAATATATACTTTACTCCGTATGATGTGTAAATCGAGGGGACATTGTGTGAATTTGATCAAATTGATCTCATAGAGGAACCAAAAGCTTAAAAAAACAATAAAACAATAAACAAAAACAATAAAACTTAATTTCACATCGTTACCATTTGTGCCGCCGTTTCTGACTTCCAACAAACTGAGCTTTTCGTAAACAACTTTTAAACATATTTTGAAATTCGTTTCAAAACTGGGGGCCAAATTCTTAAATTGTGTCGCCACACAAGCAGAAAGGACATTTTAAATGGTCCCAACACTCACCCAGTTCCCGTGACACTGGAGACACCGCCGCGTTCTCGCCGATCTTGGATACGGCGTCAAAGTACGTCTTTCCAGCCAAGGTCATGGCTACGACAGAGCAAATAAAAAGAGCAGTCATGTGACACAGTGACGAACGAGCTTTTTAACGAGACACACAAATTAAAAATCGATCCATAATTACGTTGAATTAAAAACCTACCATACGCTCTGACGTTCTAATGTTCTTTAAACGTAAATTCGGACTTTAAACAGCTGGGGCTTTAAGTACCGCGTGGATTTCAGAGCACGTACCAGACGCAAATTTACGAACTTTTATTTTATCGCAGAGTAAAATTCACGCTATGTTAACGTGAATTCGATGAAATTGAAACATTAAGACGCGGGCGTGGCATGTAGTGCAGTGGTTTAGCATGTTCTCCTCGGATCGCGGTTTGAATCGCGATCCGGGTGGAGTTTCCATGTTCTTCCCGTGTCCACATGGGTTTCCTCCGGGTTCTCCGGTTTCCTCCCACAGTCCAAAAACATGGATTCGAGGTGAAATGAATGCGCCGAATTGCCCCATATAGTGTGTTTCTGTGTGAGTGAGCGTGCCCAGTGATCGATTGGCGCTATAGAACATGAGAACGTAGAGAAGTGCGCTCCAGCCGACACGCAGAGGACCGGCGAGACAGTCCAGCCAGCTGACACTCACCCATAACAGCCTTCTCGTAGCTCTTCCCGAGGTTCACCAGGTTCCGCAGACCCGGGTTAAACTGTTCCATAACATTCTGTTGAAAGAAGAGAGAGAACAAACACTCAGAAGAGAATTAACTTAATTAATTAATTCATTATCTCCTGCTTTATCCTCTATTAGGGTCGTAGGGGAGTTCCCCATGCCCATCCAGGGGAGAACGTTTCGGGCGCTGGGCAGATACACCCAGGACAGGACGCCAATCTATTGCTGGGCACACACTCACTCATACAGACACTCTCTATATGGGGCAATTTGGAGAACTCAATCGACTTGATCCATGTTTTTGGACTGTGGGAGGAAACCGGAGAACCTGGAGGAAACCCACGCAGACACGGGGAGAACATGGAAACTCCACCCAGGTGGGGATTCGAACCGGGAATCCCTAGTGCTGAGAGGAGAACATGCTCAACCACTAAGCCACTGTGCCGCCGTAATTAATTAATTAATAAGCTAAATTCATCCTTTCATTCATTAAAAAACAGCAGATCTTAATACAGCACCAGGTTAAAGTTTGGCCACACCCTCTTTCTGCACCACTGCTCAGTTCCACTGAAGTTCCGCAATTCCACAGTACAGTACATACTGTGTACTCTGTTCTAATACTCAGAACCCCAATAGTACCACCACAGAGCAGGGATTATTGGGTGGGTGCATTAGTCCTATCCCAGCAGTGTGAACTGACAATAAACAATCCACCACCCAAATGATACCTGTTCTGTGATGCTCCTGAGAACCAACAGAGAACAGAGAACCAACAGGGGAACAACAAAGAACACAGATGGACTACAGTCTGGAATTGTAGAACTACATCTATATGGTAAGTGAAGGAAATAAAGGCCAGAGTCAGAAGGGGGCGTGGCCTAACTGTAGCCTGGTTCCGTATTGAAACTCATTTCATTCTCTGCTGTGTTTGAATCTGCTGGCTGCAGGAAAAAGAAATTCTATGCAAATCTTTATGGTTTACGGTTTGAGCCAGACATGCGACTAAAAACCAATTACATAACGACAGCCGGAGTTTAAATTCAATATGTTTAGGTCTTTATCAGAAAAATCTTATATAATTAATGAATTACATTAATTAATGAATTACATTCGGGGAAATTCACATTGTTCAGATGGTTTATTCGCTTCCAAAAAACACCAGAATAATTAAATATTAGAGAAGAAGCGCTCACGTTTCTTACAAAAAGTTTTCACACCCCTCACATTTAGGTAAATATTTTATTAGAACACTAAAGATGAGACATAAAATATTAAGTGTAATAACGGTGTGACGTGGCAGGGCCTCCAAAATAACTCCACACACTTTAATGTTAACATGGAAACCTGTCTGTGGTCATTTTCTCCTGCTTTATCCTCTATTAGGGTCGCAGTGGGGTTCCCCATGCCCATCCAGGGGAGAACGTCTCGGGTGCTGGGCAGATACACCCAGGACAGGGCGCCAATCCATGGTTGGGCACACACTCATTCACACAGACACACTCTATATGGGGCAATTTGGAGAATTCAATTGACTTGATCCATGTTTTTGGACTGTGGGAGGAAACCGGAGAACCCGGAAGAAACCCACACAAACACGGGGAGGACATGGAAACTCCACCCAGATGGGGATTCGAACCGGGAATCCCTAGCGCTGAGAGGAGAACATGCTAAACCACTAAGCCACCGTAATAAATTAAAATACAACCGTGTTCAGTTGAGCTGAGAGTTCAGAACTGACCCCTGAATCACTGACCCCCCAAATCCACAAACATCTTTAAAACTGAACTTTCACTCACATTTGATTTATTGATCAAACATGAGAATTCGAAAGTCTCGAGTTTGGGCTCAAACATTCTAATTAGAATATTAAAAACCTCAAAGTATCATTAAAACCTGTGAAGCAGAACTTTTAGAACTTGAGTTAATAATAAAAGTGCCGTCGTTATAATGAACATCATTATTAGACCAACACTAAAGCTGTGACAAAATATTAAGTGTAATAACAGTGGCTTAGTGGTTTAGCATGTTCTCCTCTCAGCGCTGGGGATTCCCGGTTCGAATCCCCATCTGGGTGGAGTTTCCATGTTCTCCCCGTGTCTGCGTGGGTTTCCTCCGGGTTCTCCGGTTTCCTCCCACAGTCCAAAAACATGGATCAAGTCAATTGAATTCTCAAAATTGCCCCATATAGAGTGTGTCTGTGTGAGTGAGTGTGTGCCCAGCGATTGATTGGCGCCCTGTCCTGGGTCTATCTGCCCAGCGCCCGAGATGTTCTCCCCTGGATGGGCATGGGGAACCCCACCGCAACCCTAATAAAGGATAAAGCGGGAGATAATGAATGAATGAATGAACGGTGTGACGTGGCAGGGCCTCCAAAAGAACACTTTAATGTTAACGTAGAAACCGCTGGCATCACAGGACAGCCACACCTTTACATCATTCCATCACATTGTTAATTTATCTAGAAGAGAGTATTTGTTTTTGGAACACACACACACACACACACACACACACGCACACACACACACACACACACACACACACACACACACACACACACTTTTGTTAAATGTGTCTTCGCAGCCCCCAACTGAACGCCTGAAGCACTTCAGCATTCCCAGTCCCATCAAGTCATTGCCTTTGGGCAAGGCACCCAAACCCAACTGCCCCCCTGGCACCTTAACCCTAACCCTAACTGCCTACTGCTCCGGGCATGTGTGCTGACTTCACTCAGAGTGTGTGTGTGTGTGTGTGTGTGTGTGTGTGTGTGTATGTGTGTGTGTGTTTTACTACACGGATGGGTTACATGTAGAGGACACACTTCTGTATTGGCAAAATTGATCACGTTAAAATTGTGGAGTTGATAAAGGATCACATACAGCGATAAAGTGGTTTAGCATGTTCTCCTCTCAGCGCTAGGGATTCCCGGTTCGAATCCCAATCTGGGTGGAGTTTCCATGTCCTCCCCGTGTCCACGTGGGTTTCCTCCGGGTTTTCCGGTTTCCTCCCACAGTCCAAAAAACATGGCTCAAGGTCAATTGAGTTCTCCAAATTGCCCCATATAGAGTGTATCTCTATATGTGAGTGAGTGTGTGTCCTGCCCAGCGCCCGAAACGTTCTCCCCTGGATGGACATGGGGAATCCCCCCCCGCGACCCTAGTAGAGGATAAAGCAGAAGATAATGGCTGTATGGACACTTTACACTTGATTTCATTGATCAACTCAAACAGCAGATATATTTTGTGGGTTTTTTTTGGTTTTTCTTCACATAGAATCGACAGAATTTTTTTTTTTTTTTTTGGAGAGAATGTTGAGACATGAGCACATTAACGTGTTCGTTTCTTCTCCGGGTCAGACGGCGTGGGGAGGATGTGCTCACACTCGGTATTACTCCATGTGTTCTCTGACTAAACATTAATTTGCCGCGCCCTGTAATCTGCGTCTGCACCGTTCCGGGTATTAAACAGCGGCAGTGCCGTGTGTTGGAGAACGGCCATGACGTGCTCGCCGGCTGGGTGTGGAAGCACAGCCTCAAACCACAAGCCGTCCGACAAAAGCAGCTTCCAACATGAAAGTCGGACCGTCGGCAAACAGACGGCATTTCACTTCGCTTTGTTTGTCGGCTGATGAAGGTCGCACTGCGAGAGCGACGCCGACTCCAACGGGGAGTCAAACCCGAGCAGGGCTGCGTCCACGTTCCCGTCCTTGGATCTGATTGGCTGAGACGTGTGTCCAGCCGCGACATCATTATCAATAACGCACCGCTTCAGATGCGTGATATACGATACGTTATTATTCATTCATTCATTATCTCCCACTTTATCCTCTATTAGGGTCGGGGGGGGGGTTCCCCATGCCCATCCAGGGGAGAACATCTCAGACGCCGGGCAGACACTCCCAGGACAGGACGCCAACCTATCACTGGGCACACAGACACACTCTATATGGGGCAATTTGGAGAACGCAATTGACATGACCATGTTTTTGGACTGTGGGAGGAAAACCGGAGAACTCGGAGGAAACCCACGCGGACACGGGGAGGACAGGGAAACTCCACCCAGATGGGGATTTAAACCGGGAACCACTAGTGCTGAGAGGCGAACATGCCAAACCACTAAGCCACCGTGCCGCCCAAGACGTTATTAAAAATCATAAAACACAGATTAATAGAAACAGCGATCGGCACTAAACCTGTATCGTGTTACTCAGCGATCAACGCTCACTTTAAAAATTTAAATGACTTTTTTTAAATGTCGAAAGACCTTGTTTTCAATAAACGTAATAAATGCTTTGCGTCATTCCGAGCAGCTGTTTACCTTAATGCTTTAATATATATTAGATTAGACGATTATTTAGCATTTTACAATAACAAAGCAGCTACATATGTATAATATTGGGTCAGAACACAGGGGTGGCCATACAGCACCCCTGGAGCATGAGGGTTAGGACCATATTTTACACACTTACACACACACTCATATATATATATATATATATATATATATATATATATATATATATATATATATATATATATATATATATATATATATATATGGAAGATAATGAATGAAATATATATATATGGGCGGCACGGTGGCTTAGTGGTTTAGCATGTTCTCCTCTCAGCTCTAGGGATACCCGGTTCGAATCCCCATCTGGGTGGAGTTTCCATGTTCTCCCCGTGTCCGTGTGGGTTTCCTCCGGGTTCTCCGGTTTCCTCCCACAGTCCAAAAACATGGATCAAGTCAATTGAATTCTCCAAATTGCCCCATATAGAGTGTGTGTGTGTGTGAGTGTGTGCCCAGCGATGGATTGGCGCCCTGTCCTGGGTGTATCTGCCCAGCGCCCGAAACGTTCTCCCCTGGATGGACATGGGGAACCCCCCCCCCACGACCCTAATAGAGGATAAAGCGGGAGATAATGAATGAATGAATGAATGAATGAATGAAATATATATATATATATATATATATATATATTCATTCATTATCTTCCACTTTGGGTCGTGAGGGGGTTCCCCATGCCCATCCAGGGGAGAACGTTTCAGGCGCTGGGCAGATACACCCAGGACAGGGCGCCAATCTATCGCTGGGCACACACTCACTCACACAGACACACTCTATATGGGGCAATTTGGAGAACTCAATTGACTTGAACCATGTTTTTGGACTGTGGGAGGAAACTGGAGAACCCGGAGGAAACCTACGCGGACACGGGGAGAACATGGAAACTCCACCCAGATGGGGATTCAAACCGGGAATCCCTAGTGCCGAGAGGAGAACATGCTGACCACTAAGCCACCGTGCCACCCAAGCTTATATATATATATATAAATAAATGCAGTGTGGTAGAACTTGAGTTCCTCACACAGTCCTGACCTCTACCTGATTAAATAACGACTGACTGTGAGCCTCGCTCGCTTAACCAACATCAGTTCCTGACCTCAGAAAGGCCCGTCCGTCCGTCCGTCCGTCCGTCCTCCCTGCAGGACCGTACAGAGACGCAACACGGGAGTGAAGGCTTCAAACGTTATCGCTGTAAAAGGCGATGACACGTTAGCGCCGTGATGTCATAAAAGGGCCTCAAGGTGTAAAGGGTTCCGATAGGCATGTCGGTCGGCCGCACTGCGAGCGGTTCTCTCGTTATCCAATCAGATAAGAGACACATTAACGTCAGCTGTCAGAGTAATTAAAACTTTACTGCACGTTACAACACACAGCAGAACCAAAAGATCGACCTCGTAGGTCTACAGTTCCACTCTGTAGTCCATCTGTTTGTTCTACAGTACACACTGTGTACTCTGTTCTAATGCTCAGAACCCCAATAGTACCACCACAGAGCAGGGGTTATTGGGTGGGTGCATTATTCCCATCCCAGCAGTGTGACTGCGGAACAATCCACTAGTGACCGACCGATCGATCGGCCGGACGATTAATCGGGCCGATTTTTTTTCACACAAACACACACACACACACACACACACAGACCCACACACACACACACACACAGACACACAGACCCACACACACAGACACACACAAACCCACACACACACAGAGACACACAGACCCACACACACAGACCCACACACACACACACACAGACCCACACACACACACACACAGACCCACACACACACACACACACAGACCCCCACACACACACACACACAGACCCACACACACAGACCCACACACACACACACACAGACCCACACACACACACAGACCCACACACACACACAGACCCACACACACACAGACCCACACACCCACACACACAGACCCACAGACCCACACACACAGAGACACACACACAGACCCACACACACACACAGACCCACACACACACACCCACACACACACACAGACCCACACACACACACAGACCCACACACACACACAGACCCACACACACACACACCCACACACACACACAGACCCACACACACACACAGACCCACACACACACACAGACCCACACACACACACACAGACCCACACACACACACACAGACCCACACAGACACACGCACAGTCGCTATGGCAGCAGAGCTCCGGGTTCGAATCCTCATCATCCTTCTGTCTGTGGTCCTGATAAAGTTAACTTTAAACTTTAAACTTTAAACTTTCGGTGATCTGAACGTTAAAGCGTCTCAGACTGAAACTCACGCTGTGTAAAAAAATAATAAATTAAAATACAATCTTCAGTTGAGCTGAGAGTTCAGAACTGACCCCTGAATCACTGACCCCCCCAAATCCACAACCACAAACATCTTTAAAACTGAACTTTCACTCACATTTGATTTATTGATCAAACATGAGAACTCGAAAGTCTCGCGTTTGGGCTCAAACATTCTAATTAGAATATTAAAGACCTCAAAGTATCATTAAAACCTGTGAAGCAGAACTTTTGGAACTTGAGTTAATAATAAAAGTGCCGTCGTTATAATGAACATCATTATTAGAACAACACTAAAGATGTGACATAAAATATTAAGTGTAATAACCGTGTGACGGCGACACGGTGGCTTAGTTGTTTAGCATGTTCTCCTCTCAGCACTAGGGATTCCCGACATATGAAGATATATTTATAAATTCTGGTTCACAGAAGTCACTTAATTAAAAGAGCGAATTGTGAATAAATAATGTAATGTATGGATGAATTAATTCGTGTGTTATGGATTATGAAGTTCTCGGAGTCTTCTGTGAGTCTTCTGTGAGTCCTGTGAAGTCGGGACGCGTCTCTGCAGTCGTGAGGTCGGTGCAGGTGGGTTTTTTTTATTTTTAATTTTTTTTTAATAAATAAGTAAATAAAATAATAAAGTAGTTCCTCTGGTTTCCTCGCGCGCTCACCTTGTACGTGCTCTCGGTCAGTTTGTTGACCTCTTCGGGATCTCGGGACATGCTGGCGGCGTCGCGCTCGGAACTCCTGAATAATTGAAACTCTCACGACGGCGCGCTCGGTCACAGGTCCGTCCTCATAGCCGCTGCGCGTCCTCGCCGCGTCCTCACGGTCCTCACGGTCCTCGGCGCGTCCTCACAGTCCTCACGGTCCTCACAGTCCGCACAGTCCGCACAGTCCGCACACAACGAGCCGCCGCACGACGCGCGTCTGCCGCCAACTTCAAAGAGGCGCTGTCAAACCTGGGCGCGTGGGAGCGCGCGCGCGCGCGCGACTAAAGGTAAGTGGGCGGAGCGATCGTTTAGGGTGGCCGTGTTCCAAACCAACGCCCCGCACCCTGCACCCTCCGATTAAACTCACTCACCAATTAAATTTGATTTATTGTGGATCTATCGGGCGGCTTAGCGGTTTAGCATGTTCTCCTCCTCTCAGCGCTAGGGGATTCCCGGTTCGAATCCCCATCTGGGTGGAAGTTTCCATGTTCTCCCCGTGTCCGCGTGGGTTTCCTCCGGGTTCTCCGGTTTCCTCCCACAGTCCAAAAACATGGATCAAGTCAATTGAGTTCTCCAAATTGCCCCATATAGAGTGTGTCTGTGTGTGTGCCCAGCGATGGATTGGCGCCCTGTCCTGGGTCTATCTGCCCAGCGCCCGAGATGTTCTCCCCTGGATGGGCAATAGAGGATAAAGCGGGAGATAATGAATGAATGAATGAGTGGATCTATCGGACACGAACCGCGACGCAGAAACTAATCAACCGAGCGTTCCTCCCCCCCGAACACTTCATCTAGTGCACTTCGTAGTGGCCTACAATGTGTAGGATTTTCGGATACAACTCGCAAACTCGTAGGTGAGTTAAGGCAGGCCACGTGAAACGGAAAAGCAACGCGCCATCTGGAGGTGAATGAAAGCACTGCACCCGAAGAGGTTTGATTGATTTAAAGAGTTTTCAGACGAGTAAATGAAATTGCATCGAGTGTGTGTGAATATTTGCATCTTCACCCCCGCCCATTTTGCCCCATATAGAGTGTGTGTGTTGTGAGTGAGTGTGTGCCCAGTGATAGATTGCCCCCCTGTCCTGGTTTGTATCTGCCCAGCGCCCGAAACGTCCCCTGGATGGACATTGGGAAACCCCCCCACGACCCCAATTTTAAAGCGAAAGATAATAAATGAATGAATGAATTTTTAAAAAAAAGCTGGGGCGGCATGGCTTAGTGTTCGCCCTCTTAGCACTAGGGATGGGTGGAGTCTCCATGTTCCTCCCCGTGGGCTTCCTCCGGGTTCTCGGTTTCCTCCCACAGTCCAAAGACATGGATCAAGTCAATTGAGTTCTCCAAATTGCCCCATATAGAGTGTTCTGTGTGTGAGTGAGTGTGTGCCCAGCGATGCGCCCTGTCTGGGTGTATAGCCCAGCGCCCGAAACGTGTCTGGAATACCCCCCCCCGTCCCCCAATAGAGGATAAAGCGGGATTGAATGAAGAATGAAAAAGCTTTTTTGATCAAGATATTAGTTGTGCATTCTAAAAAAACTTCAAATTGTTTGCAACCCATCCTTTGAATAATTTTTATTTATAATGATATTAATAAGAGGCTGGATTTAGAGCTGAGGTCACGTGTCTAATACTCACATTAGAAGAAAAAACATCAAGTATTTATTCTAACTGTTTGCATCCTTTGAATAATTTTTAATGAAGGCTGAGTGTTTGTGGAATATTCTGACTTCAGTCATAATCTGTCGATTTCCATCAGAGGGCGCTCAAGTGCAACAAACACACTGTCATTAAGGAAGCAGTCTGATGTTCAGACATTCTGCTGAACATAATGATGGAAACACAGGAACCACATGGAATCTCTCTGAAGAAACCTTTGGTTTCTGTGCTACATTCGCACGGCCCTTTAATCCCGCGTCATTAGTTAATGTTTAATTAGTTCGTTGATTACCTTAGTCCAGTCTGCTGGTAATTAATGCCTTTGAACATTTTTTAGTTGGGTTCACACTGCGAGCATCCCTCAGTAGATTCCTCTTCTTTTGATACGAGGATGGTGCTATGCAGACGAGGATGCCCATCTTGGGCACACACACACACACACACACACACACACACACACACGTTATGGGGCAATTTATTTAGAGCATTTTTTTGATCTTGAATCCATGTTTTGATCTTGAATTTTGGACTGTGGGAGGAAGCCGGAAGAGCTGAAGGAAACCGAAGTGGACACGGGGAGAACATGCAAACTCCACCCCGATCAGGATTCGAGCCTGGAATCTCCAGTGCTGAGAGGAGAACATGCTAACCACAAACCCTGCAACCATTTAAAATATTCAATCAGAAAATAACTAAAAATACAGAAGAATATAATAACATATATTTAAAAAAAGTTGGTGGCACGGTGGCTTAGTGGTTTAGCATGTTCTCCTCTCAGCACTAGGGATTCCCGGTTCGAATCCCCATCTGGGTTGAGTTTCCATGTTCTCCCCGTGTCCGCGTGGGTTTCCTCCGGGTTCTCCGGTTTCCTCCCACAGTCCAAAAACATGGATCAAGTCAATTGAGTTCTCCAAATTGCCCCATATAGAGTGTGTCTGTGTGAGTGAGTGTGTGCCCAGCGATGGATTGGTGCCCTGTCCTGGGTCTATCTGCCCAGCGCCCGAGACGTTCTCCCCTGGATGGGCATGGGGAACCCCACCGCGACCCTAATAGAGGATAAAGCGGAAGATAATGAATGAATGAATGTTTTGAAGTTTGATTAGAAATAACAGTGATGTTAAAGTTTATAAAAAACCTCTTACAGGCTGAGACATAAGAAGGAGCAGGGATAGGATGGTGCAGATGGTGACCCATGCTCTGCAGCCTCTCCTTAATTCATTCATTCATTCATTATCTCCCGCTTTATCCTCTATTAGGGTCGCGGTGGGGTTCCCCATGCCCATCCAGGGGAGAACGTCTCGGGCGCTGGGCAGATAGACCCAGGACAGGGCGCCAATCCATCGCTGGGCACACACTCACTCACACAGACACACTCTATATGGGGCAAATCTTGAGAATTCAATTGACTTATCCATGTTTTGGACTGTGGGAGGAAACCGGAGAACCCGGAGGAAACCCACACGGGACACGGGGAGACGTGGAAACTCCACCCAGATGGGGATTCGAACCGGGAATCCCTAGCGCTGAGAGGAGAACAAGCTAAACCACTAAGCCACCTAGAATTAGAATTCATTAAATTCAGAATTAGAATCCAATTCTTTTTTTTTTTTTTTTTTGTGGACGTTCATTCAGATTAATTTAAAGGATTTCTCAGTGAGGTTCCTTTCATCTGTAGGCTCTCTGTCATGTTCTCGATGTCTGAATTCAGAATATAGACTCCACATGAATATTCCAAAATTGGTATACAGTATTTACTGAGATCACGGAGTTAAACTATTTAGTAAAGTTTTACAAACTTCTCCAAATTGCGAGATGTTGCATCATTTTTTTTTTTTTTTTTTTTTTCTGGTGGTAAGACGCTCACTGAATGAATTTTTCATTACCATGTGAACAGCAAGAGCCACACGGAATCTGACAGTTTCGATTTCCGTCTGTCCGTACGCTCCGATATTTAATCACGACGGAACGTCGGAGACGATTCGCAAGAATTTAATGACATCGGCAAAAACATCGCACCATCTTCCAGGTGATAACCGCGAAACGAGGTCCATAATAAGACTGAGAGAGTTCTCCGCTGTGGAACCACTGCTGAGCGTGACGATGTTTCAGAAACCACCATTCAACCATGAGCAGCGTAGCCACACGGGCCTGGGAGTACTTTAAAAAATTATATTCATTCATTATCTCCCACTTTATCCTATATTGGGGTCACGGGTGGGGTTCCCCATGCCTATCCAGGGGAGAACGTTTCGGGCGCTGGGCAAATACACCCAGGACAGGGCGCCAATCCATCGCTGGACACACACTCACTCACACAGACACACTCTATATGGGGCAATTTGGAGAACTCAATTGACTTGATCCATGTTTTTGGACTGTGGGAGGAAACCGGAGAACCCGGAGGAAACCGACGTGGACACGGGCAGAACATGGAAATTCCACCCAGATGGGGATTCAAACTGGGAATCCCTAGTGCTGAGAGGAGAACATGCTAAACCACTAAGCCACCGTGCCGGCCACTTTAGAAAATCATATTCATTTAATAAATGAATGGTTACCAGGGTCGCGGGGGATGTTTCAGGGAGAACGTTTCGGGCGCTGGGCAGATACACCCAGGACAGGACGCCAATCTATCGCTGGGCACACACTCACTCACACACACACACTCTATATGGGGCAATTTGGAGAACTCAATTGACTTGATCCATGTTTTTGGACTTTGGGAGGAAACCGGAGAACCTGGAGGAAACCCACGTGGACACGGGGAGAAAATGGAAACTCCACCCAGATGTGGATTCGAACCGGGAATCCCTAGCGCTGAAAGGAGAACATGCTAAACCACTAAGCCACCGTGCTGCCCACACACACTCTATAAGGGCAATTATATCTATAGAGCATCCGGTTTACCTAGAATCCATGTTTTTGGACTGTGGGAGGAATAACCAGGAGGAAACCCACGTGGACACGAGGAGAACATGGAAACTCCACCCAGATGGGGATTCGAACCGGGAATCCCTAGCGCTGAGAGGAGAACATGCTAAACCACTAAGCCACCGTTCCGCCCCTGGTGTGACTTCATAATTCATTCATTCATTATCTCCCGCTTTATCCTCTATTAGGGTCGCGGTGGGGTTCCCCATGCCCATCCAGGGGAGAACGTCTCGGGCGCTGGGCAGATACACCCAGGACAGGGCACCAATCCATCACTGGACACACACTCACTCACACAGACACACTCTATATGGGGCAATTTGGAGAATTCAATTGACTTGATCCATGTTTTTGGACTGTGGGAGGAAACCGGAGAACCCGGAGGAAACCCACACAGACACGGGGAGGACATGGAAACTCCACCCAGATGGGGATTCGAACCGGGAATCCCTAGTGCTGAGAGGAGAACATGCTAAACCACTAAGCCACCGTGCCGCCCCAATGTAACTCATAATTATGAATGTATTTAATTACATCTCAAATAATTGATGAAGCATCAGGGAAAAGTCTGAGGTCTGAGGTTCTCCAGCCCTGACTCCGGTCCCATACCGTGAATTATCAGGACACATGTGATGTCATTAAAAAAAACAAAAAAACAAACAAAAAAAAAAACCCTGCGAGACTAAAAATAACCCGAAAAAAAAAAATCTGCGGCTCTGCGGCTCACTTTCAAACGGACATTTGATTTGGACGTTAAGCCGGTCCACCAGATGTGCGCTGCGGCCGCAAGGTGATTTCCCCCGCGAGAACTAATCAAACGTGGACGGCAGCACATAAGGACATTACTCGGTTCACCATCGTGTGAGTGTGTCCCCGCCCCCCCCCCCCCCCCCCCCCCCCCCCCCCCCCCCCCCCCCCCCCCCCAATAAGCAGATTAATCAGGTCTGCGTTTAGCTCATGCTCTGTCCTCCCATGTGATTACGGCTTTTTTTTTTTTTTTTTTTTTTTTTTTTTTTTTTTCTCTGCTGACATTTACACATAATCATCCCTTCATCAGAAATAAAAACACACAGGGCCGTTTGGGGCAAAAGCTATTTAGAGTAAGTAGTTTTCAATCCAACCCGGCGCGGCGATCGTCTCTCTGCGCTTTGGCTGGGGTCACAGGTATGGGGGGGGTGGGGGGTGGTGGGGGGGTGGGGGGTTATAATCTGGTGGAACAGCAGGACGTGAAGGAGGTCATTAACACAACGAGCCCGTTTCGATGCTGCTATTTAAATAGTTACAGAAAACCAAATCCATCCGTCCATCCTTTAACGCCCGCTGGTCCGGGGTTCGGGTCGAGGCGGCAGCGACCCAGCAACCTCCCTCGTCCCCGGGCCACCTCAACTGAGGCGTTTCACAGACCAGCTGGGGGATAGAACCCCTCCGGCATGTCCTCCTGGGTCTTTCTTGGGGTCTCCTCCCAGCGTCCAGGAGGCATGCTTGATCACATTCCTGAACCACCTCAACTGGCTCCAACTGGATGACCGAGCTTCTATTGGATGACCAAGCTTCTACTGGATGACGGATGACCGAGCTTCTACTGGATGACCAAGCTTCTACTGGATGACGGATGACCGAGCTTCTACTGGATGACCAAGCTTCTACTGGATGACCAAGCTTCTACTGGATGACGGATGACCGAGCTTCTACTGGATGACCAAGCTTCTACTGGATGACGGATGACCGAGCTTCTACTGGATGACCGAGCTTCTACTGGATGACTGAGCTTCTACTGGATGACCGAGCTTCTACTGGAAGACCGAGCTTCTACTGGATGACGGAGCTTCTACTGGATGACCGAGCTTCTACTGGATGACCGAGCTTCTACTGGATGACCGATCTTCTACTGGAAGACCGAGCTTCTACTGGATGACGGAGCTTCTACTGGATGACCGAGCTTCTACTGGATGACCGAGCTTCTACTGGATGACCGATCTTCTACTGGATGACCGAGCTTCTACTGGATGACCGATCTTCTACTGGATGACCGAGCTTCTACTGGAAGACCGAGCTTCTACTGGATGACGGAGCTTCTACTGGATGACCGAGCTTCTACTGGATGACCGAGCTTCTACTGGATGACCGAGCTTCTACTGGATGACCGAGCTTCTACTGGATGACCGAGCTTCTACTGGATGACCGAGCTTCTACTGGATGACCGGATGACCGAGCTGATGACCGAGCTCCAACTGGATGACCGAGCTTCTACTGGATGACCGAGCTTCTACTGGATGACCGAGCTCCAACTGGATGACCGAGCTTCTACTGGATGACCGAGCTTCTACTGGATGACCGAGCTTCTACTGGATGACCGAGCTCCAACTCGATGACCGAGCTCCAACTGGATGACTGAGCTTCTCACCCTATCTCTAAGGGAGAGCCCAGACCCCTGCGGAGGGAACTCATTTTGGCCGCTTGTATTGGCGATGTTCTTCTAATGACCGTAGGTCAGGGTAGGAACGTAGACCTGGTCAATGTAGAGAACCTTGCCTTATGGCTCAGCTCCTTTTTCACCTCAACAGACCTGTATAGGGTCCGCATCACCGCTGACCCCGCCCCCATGCGCCTGTCCATCACCCGCTCCATCTTACCATCACTGGTCAACAAGACCCCCGAGATCCTCAACCTCCTCCAATGAGGCAAGAGACCTCACCCCTGAGCCAGAGACCCAGAGAGGACGCAATTTTAACGCGATTAAAACCATTACAATTAATCTGATTCATCGTCATGACAACAATTAAAGAACAAAAACGTATTTTGCAGGTTGCCCAAACGTCGGACCAAGAGGCGGAACTCACCCGTGAACTTCGTCCTCACAGAAAGAAATCTGGTTCTAGATTCCGCTGGTTTTCACTAACGGACAGCATGGTAGGCGTAGTGTTTGGTCATGTTCTCCTCTCATCGCTGGGGATCCAGGTTCGAATCCCGATCTGGGTGGAGTTCCTCCTACAATCCAAAAACAGGGATTCAAGGTAAATTGAATGATCTAAATTGCCCCATATAGTCCATATAGTGTATGTCTGTGCGAGTGAGAGTGATTGGCGTCCAGTCCTGGGTGTATCTGCCCAGCGCCCGAAACGTTCTCCCCTGGATGGGCATGGGGAACCCCCCCCCCCAAAACCTTATTAGAGGATAAAGCAGAACGTAATGAATAATTTAATTAATGAATAAAGTTCTAAAGAGCTTTACAGTGAAATAACGTTGATTTGGATCAGGGGCGGCACGGTGGCTTAGTGGTTTAGCATGTTCTCCTCTCAGCACTAGGGATTCCCGGTTCGAATCCCCATCTGGGTGAAGTTCCCATGTTCTCCCCGTGTCCGCGTGGGTTTCCTCCGGGTTCTCCGGTTTCCTCCCACAGTCCAAAAACATGGATCAAGTCAATTGAGTTCTCCAAATTGCCCCATATAGAGTGTGTCTGTGTGAGTGAGTGTGTGCCCAGCGATAGATTGGCGCCCTGTCCTGGGTGTATCTGCCCAGCGCCCGAGACGTTCTCCCCTGGATGGGCATGGGGAACCCCCCCGACCCTAATAGAGGATAAAGCGGGAAATAATGAATGAATGAATGAATGATTCAGATTCATTAAACACATCTGAAGATGGAACACTATTGGAGAACTCAAAGCATTTTAAAGAACCCTCATGAATTAAGGAGACACTTTGGACCTTTAACTGTTTTCATAATGAGACCTTAATAAACCTCGTCGGCACAAGAGTCATGTGACCCTCGGTATGTTCGGCAAATAGGACACAATGAGGAAAGACACGACCGAAATCATTTCTAATTCATTCTCAGTCCCAGAGTTCATTTCCAGAACAATATCGCTCTCTCGCGCCGCACACGCCTCGAACCTCGAGCGCCCCCCCTGTCCCGCCGATTTTTAATGTGATGTCATTAGAAAGAAAAGCATTTTCAGTGTTTAAACCATCAGAACGCGGTTTTTCGGGCCCGTGACACGCGCGGCTCGATTTTCACCTTGAAGCATTTTGAAGAATTGATTTCTATTTTGGTCTCCATAGCAAAGCTGGCTTTGGAGACTCGCTGAAGGAAGCCTGCTCTCTCTCCTTTCTCTTTTTCTCTCTCTCCGGTGTACGTGAAGGTGTTCAACAAGCAAATCTCGCCTTGAGTTAAATAATAAAATAAAACGGTAACGGCGCACTGCAACAACCGGCTGATTCTGGCCTGCTCCGTTTCCACAGCCGTCCTGTCTTGTTGGTGGAACTCGTCCTCGTGACTGAACCGTGAGACGGGTTCTGCTGTAATGTGGTTTAAGGTATAAACATTTATTTGAATGTGAGCTCCTGGAGAATACTTTTAATATTATCTGCCTCATCACAAATATATCATATATATTATATCTATATTACACTCATATATATAGATTCTGCTACATCTCACATTTCATATGCTGCTATATTTATATTCTATATTTATACTGTATTTCTAATGTATACTATATTTTATATATTTAAAAAAATTAAAATCACACACAAACACACACACACACACACACAATATAAATATATAAAATGTAGTATACATTAGAAAAAAAAATATATATTCATTCATCATATATTCCGCTTTATCCTCTATTAGGGGGGAGGGGGGGGGTTCCCCATGCCCATCCA
>JAFMOC010000513.1:190000-191586 GCA_019802505.1 Corydoras sp. C115 | reverse complement strand
AAACATCATCATCACAAACATCATCATCATCACAAACATCATCATCATCATCATCACATCATCATCATCATCATCATCAAAACATCATCATCATCATCACAAACATCATCATCACAAACATCATCATCATCACAAACATCATCATCACAAACATCATCATCATCATCATCAACATCATCATCATCACAAACATCATCATCATCACAAACATCATCATCATCATCATCACCATCATCATCATCATCACAAACATCATCATCATCACCATCATCATCATCATCATCATCATCATCATCATCATCATCATCATCATCACCATCATCATCATCATCACAAACATCATCATCATCATCACCATCATCATCATCATCACAAACATCATCATCACCATCATCACCAACATCATCATCATCATCATCACAAACATCATCATCATCATCATCATCATCATCATCATCATCTGCTGGTTCATGTTTTCTCTGTTTGTTGTATTTAAATTTTATTTGTATGTAATAAAAAACTATAAACTATAAACTAATCAATGAAAACATGGCGTGATCAACTTCTCATGAAACTGTTTAAGAGCTCCACCCATCACCTCCAGAGCTCCACCCATCACCTCCAGAGCCCCACCCATCACCTCCAGAGCCCCACCCATCACCTCCAGAGCTCCACCCATCTGCAGGCCACGTCAGGTATCAGACAGTGAGAGATCTCAGATGGATGTGGGTGTCAGAGCTGAATGAGGACGGTGGACCTGAGGAACCCTGCGTTCTGGAGATCAGGTCTGTCCTTCAGTGAAACAGGAACCCTGATAAAAGATCAGAGTCCAAATCCAACCAGACAGAACAGTCCAGAGAGCCAAATCAGGTCACGTGGTCCCCCCCCCCTCACTCTGAATTCCGTCTCCCACCGTGCACTGTGTTGCACAGCCTGCAGGGGGCAGTGTCTGTCTTTCCTGCTGCATCAGAACCACAGACTCAGAAACATCTTTCATTTGGGAATAATAAAGCTCGGAGATGTTCTGTTGGTCTTTAGCTTTGTTCTGCTTTGTTCTCATTTGGTTCTCATTTGGTTCTCATTCAGAACAAAGTGAAGTTTTTCATCTTCTCTTTTTTTCAGGCCTTTGTTTTTGGTGCTTATCCCGGTTATGTTGATTAGAGTGATTGATCTTATAATAATAATAATAATAATAATAATAATAATAATAATAATAATAATAACCCGCAGTGTGACCACCGCTACACCCTCCCTCTGTGGAACAGCCCGCTGTCATTCTGCTGCACACTGTGGGGGGCGCCACCGCTCCCTGCTCCTTTATGCACACCCCCCTGTTCTGGGACAGCCCCCCCTCACTGTTCTGTGTTGTTCTCTCAGTTTAAAAACGTAACCATGTTTGGGATGAATTGGAACTCCAGCTGTGGGGGGGAGCTGCCCTGTCGGTGCCTGATGGTGGTGCTGGAGGTGGAGCGCGGGGGGGGGGGGGGGGGGGACTTAAAGTGACATCAGAGGAACAGCTTTTATTCTGCAAGTGTCCTGTTACTGTCTCAACCCCCCCCCCCCCCCCCCCACACACACACACACAC
>JAFMOC010000513.1:182500-185000 GCA_019802505.1 Corydoras sp. C115 | reverse complement strand
CGTTGGTCGGTGGGTCGGTCCGTTGTTCGGTGGGTCGGTCCGTGGGTCGGCCCGTGGGTCTATGGGTCGGTCCGTTGGTCGGTGGGTCGGTCCGTGGGTCTATGGGTCGGTCCGTTGGTCGGTGGGTCGGTTCGTGGGTCGGTCCGTTGGTCGGTGGGTCTATGGGTCGGTCTGTGGGTCGGTCCGTTGGTCGGTGGGTCGGTCTGTGGGTCTATGGGTCGGTCCGTTGGTCGGTGGGTCGGTTCGTGGGTCGGTCCGTTGGTCGGTGGGTCGGTTCGTGGGTCGGTCCATTGGTCGGTGGGTCTATGGGTCGGTCTGTGGGTCTATGGGTCGGTCCGTTGGTCGGTGGGTCGGTCCGTTGTTCGGTGGGTCGGTCCGTGGGTCGGCCCGTGGGTCTATGGGTCGGTCCGTTGGTCGGTGGGTCGGTCCGTGGGTCTATGGGTCGGTCCGTTGGTCGGTGGGTCGGTTCGTGGGTCGGTCCGTTGGTCGGTGGGTCTATGGGTCGGTCTGTGGGTCGGTCTGTTGGTCGGTGGGTCGGTCTGTGGGTCTATGGGTCGGTCCGTTGGTCGGTGGGTCGGTTTGTGGGTCGGTCCGTTGGTCGGTGGGTCGGTTCGTGGGTCGGTCCATTGGTCGGTGGGTCTATGGGTCGGTCCGTTGGTATATGGGTCGGTCTGTGGGTCGGTCCGTTGGTCGGTGGGTCGGTTCGTGGGTCGGTCCGTTGGTCGGTGGGTCGGTTCGTGGGTCGGTCCATTGGTCGGTGGGTCTATGGGTCGGTCCGTGGGTATATGGGTCGGTCTGTGGGTCGGTCCGTTGGTCGGTGGGTCGGTTCGTGGGTCTATGGGTCGGTTCGTTGGTCGGTGGGTCAGTTCGTGGGTCGGTGCATTGGTCGGTGGGTCTATGGGTCGGTCCGTGGGTCTATGGGTCGGTCTGTGGGTCGGTCCGTTGGTCGGTGGGTCGGTCTGTGGGTCGGTCCATTGGTCGGTGGGTCTATGGGTCGGTCCGTTGGTCTATGGGTCGGTCTGTGGGTCGGTCCGTTGGTCGGTGGGTCGGTCCGTGGGTCTATGGGTTGGTCCGTTGGTCGGTGGGTCGGTTCGTGGGTCGGTCCGTTGGTCGGTGGGTCGGTTCGTGGGTCGGTCCATTGGTCGGTGGGTCTATGGGTCGGTCCGTGGGTCTATGGGTCGGTCTGTGGGTCGGTCCGTTGGTCGGTGGGTCGGTTCGTGGGTTGGTCCATTGGTCGGTGGGTCTATGGGTCGGTCCGTGGGTCGGTGGGTTGGTCTGTGGTCGGACGGTAGGTCAGTACTTTGTTTGGTGGTTAGGTCCGTGGATTGGTCCGTTGGTCGGTGGGTCGGTCTGTGGGTCCATGGCTCAGTCCGTTGGTTGGTGGGTCAGTCAGTGGGTCAGTCCGTCGGTCGGTGGGTCAGTCAGTGGGTCTGTGGGTCGGTCCGTTGGTTGGTGGGTCAGTCAGTGGGTCAGTCCGTCAGTCGGTGGGTCAGTCAGTGGGTCCATGGCTCAGTCCGTTGGTCGGTGGGTCAGTCAGTGGGTCAGTCCGTCGGTCGGTGGGTCAGTCAGTGGGTCCATGGCTCAGTCCGTTGGTCGGTGGGTCAGTCAATGGGTCAGTCCGTCGGTCGGTGGGTCAGTCAGTGGGTCCGTGGGTCAGTCCATCAATCGGTGGGTCAGTCAGTGGGTCCATGGCTCAGTCCGTTGGTCGGTGGGTCAGTCAGTGGGTCCATGGCTCAGTCCGGTGGTCGGTGGGTCAGTCAGTGGGTCCATGGCTCAGTCCGGTGGTCGGTGGGTCAGTCAGTGGGTCAGTCCGTCGGTCGGTGGGTCAGTCAGTGGGTCCGTGGGTCAGTCTGTTGGTCGGTGGGTCAGTCAGTGGGTCCATGGCTCAGTCCGTTGGTCGGTGGGTCAGTCAGTGGGTCAGTCCGTCGGTCAGTGGGTCAGTCAGTGGGTCCGTGGGTCAGTCCGTTGGTCGGTGGGTCAGTCAGTGGGTCAGTCCGTTGGTCGGTGGGTCAGTCAGTGGGTCCGTGGGTCGGTCCGTTGGTTGGTGGGTCGGTCCGTTGGTCAGTGGGTCAGTCAGTGGGTCCATGGCTCAGTCCGTTGGTCGGTGGGTCAGTCAGTGGGTCCATGGCTCAGTCCGTCGGTCGGTGGGTCAGTCAGTGGGTCCATGGCTCAGTCCGTTGGTCGGTGGGTCAGTCAGTGGGTCGGTCCATCGGTCGGTGGGTCAGTCCGTGGGTCAGTCAGTGGGTCCGTGGGTCAGTCCGTGTGTGTGTGAGAGGCGTTTGATTGGATGAAGTTTTTTAATTGAATGGCGTCAACGTTAATGATTTAAATTCAGCAGCAGCTTCGTTTCCCTTCTGCTTTTCTTTGAGTGACTTTGACATTCAGTCTGAACAGAACGACTCGACCTCGCCTCTCTCTCTCTCTCTCTCTCTCTCTCTCTCTCTCTCTCTCCTCTCTGTCTCTCTGTCTCTCTCTCTCTCTCTCTCTCTCTCTCTCTCTC
>JAFMOC010000513.1:165000-170000 GCA_019802505.1 Corydoras sp. C115 | reverse complement strand
AGGCGCGGCGGACAGACCACCTGACCGCCTCACATAAAAGATTAGCATTCCCGCATATGCAAATGAGCTGAGCGTCAGCCCCCAACGCCATGCTCTGCTCGTTTACTGTAATCACACCAACGAGCTGCACCAATTAAGCTCTAATTACACTTCATTAACAGAAGAATGCTGGATTATAATAATCCTGATGATGCTTTACACGGAATTCAATCCACATCACTCTTCATCCATCATTCATCCATCACGTTCTCCTGATCCATCTGTCTGCTGTTCTCACTGAGAGTCCCCCCCCCCCCCCCCCCCCGGTGTATGCACAGATCTGTTATCTTTGATCTGTAATCTGTGATCCATGATCTGTAATCTGTGATCCGTAATCTGTGATCCGTAATCTGTGATCTGTGATCCGTAATCTGTGATCCATGATCTTTAATCTGTGATCTGTGATCCATGATTTTTAATCTGTGATCTGTGATCCATGATTTTTAATCTGTGATCAGTAATCTGTGATCTGTAATCCGTAATCTGTGATCCATTATCTTTAATCTGTGATCTGTGATCTGTAATCTGTGATCCATGATCTTGAATCTGTGATCTTTGATCTGTAATCTGTCGTCATTTGTTCTAGCAGATTCAAAAAGATTCAAAAAATACAGCAGATGCTAAACACCTTTTAATTTAGGTTTCTATGGTAACCATCTTATTTAAACTACATATGTGTGTGTGTGTGTGTGTGTGTGTGTGTGTGTCTTCAGGGAGAATGCTGTCCGTGGTTATTCTGAGTGGTATTACCATGGTGTGTGTGTGTGTGTGTGAGTGTGTGTGTATCAGCATGTTGCTGTGTGTGTGTGTGTGTGTGTGAGTGTGTGTGTGTCAGCATGTTGCTGTGTGTGTGTGTGTGTGTGTGTACTTGGGATGTTTCTCTTTTGTGTGTGTGTTTATGTTTATCCTCAGGGCTTATGCTGGTAGTGCTTCTGTTATTCCCATTGGCATTATTACTTGTGTGTGTGTGTCTGTGTGTGTCAGCGTGTTGCTCTTTGTGTGTGTGTGTGTGTGTGTGTGTGTGTGTATCTTCAGGAGAAATGTTGGCAGTGGTTCTGTTTTCCCTGCGGCATTATTACCCAATTGTGTGCCAGACCCAGTGTGTGAGTGTGTGTGAGTGTGTGAGTGTGTGTGAGTGTGTGTGTGTGTGTGTGTGTGTGTGTGTGTGAGAGTGTGTGAAACCAGCTGTTGCAAACAGAGACATTTCCCTGAGAGAGGCAGCAGTGATGATCCAGCAGGACTGAGGTGGTGGATCATGTCCTCGTCCTCTCTGTTCTGTTTACTCTCACACATGCAGGGGTGCAGGTGTGTGTGTGTGTGTGTGTGTGTGTGTGTGTGTGTGTGTGTGTGTGGTGTGGTGTGTGTGTGTGTGGGCAGTCACATCCTGGTGTAATCAGGATGTTAACGTCAGCTCCTGTAGATGATTAACCTCACCTCACCTGTCTGATCAGGATTAACTCAATCTGACCACAGGGATCAAGATTACAGATTATCATACTGTAAACACACACACACACACACACACACACACACACACACACACACACACACACACAACATACTGATACACACACCACACACAGAGCAACATACTGATACACACACACACACACAGAGCTGATACACACACACACACACACACAGAGCAACATACTGATACACACACACACACACACACAGAGCAACATACTGATACACACACACACACACACACACAGAGCAACATACTGATACACACACACACACACACAACATAGACACACACACACACACACACACACAGAGCAACATACTGATACACACACACACACACACACACACACACACACAGAGCAACATACTGATACACACACACACACACACACACAGAGCAACATACTGATACACACACACACACACACAGAGCAACATACTGATACACACACACACACACAGAGCAACATACTGATACACACACACACACACACACACAGAGCAACATACTGATACACACACACACACACACAGAGCAACATACTGATACACACACACACACAGAGCAACATACTGACACACACACACACACACAGAGCAACATACTGATACACACACACACACACACAGAGCAACATGCTGATACACACTCACACACATCCGAAGCTATTAAAGGTGAGTGGTGTCCTGTTGTTGCAGACTCAGCATTGTGAGTGGTTGCACAGCTCTGCAGCCGTGTTGATGTTGCGCCGCACCGCCGCTCACCCCCCCCCCCGACCGCTTCACGCCCCCCCCCCGCTCACCCCCCCCCCCCCCACCCCCCCCCCCACCCCCCCCCCCCGTTAATTAAAACACACCTGAGCTGTGGACTAATTAAATCAGTGATGCTGCTGTTACTGAGGACACGGGGCAGACGAACACATCTGTAACCATGAGCCAGAACGTGGAGGTGCAGACGGGAGGAGCGCAGGGAGGAGTGCAGGGAGGAGCGCAGGGAGGAGCAGTGGGAGGAGCGCAGGGAGGAGCGCCGGGAGGAGCACAGGGAGGAGTGCAGGGAGGAGTGCAGGGAGGAGCGCCGGGAGGAGCAGTGGGTGGAGCGCAGGGAGGAGTGCAGGGAGGAGCAGTGGGTGGAGCGCAGGGAGGAACAGTGGGTGGAGCACAGGGAGGAGCGCCGGGTGGAGTGCAGGGAGGAGTGCAGGGAGGAGCGCAGGGAGGAGCGCAGGGAGGAGTGCAGGGAGGAGCAGTGGGTGGAGCACAGGGAGGAGTGCAGGGAGGAGTGCAGGGAGGAGTGCAGGGAGGAGCGCAGGGAGGAGCGCAGGGAGGAGTGCAGGGAGGAGCAGTGGGTGGAGCACAGGGAGGAGTGCAGGGAGGAGTGCAGGGAGGAGCAGTGGGTGGAGCACAGGGAGGAGTGCAGGGAGGAGCGCAGGGAGGAGCAGTGGGTGGAGCACAGGGAGGAGTGCAGGGAGGAGCGCAGGGAGGAGCAGTGGGTGGAGCACAGGGAGGAGTGCAGGGAGGAGTGCAGGGAGGAGCAGTGGGTGGAGCGCAGGGAGGAGCGCAGGGAGGAGCGCAGGGAGGAGTGCAGGGAGGAGCACAGGGAGGAGCGCAGGGAGGAGCGCAGGGAGGAGTGCAGGGAGGAGCGCAGGGAGGAGCGCAGGGAGGAGCGCAGGGAGGAGCGCAGGGAGGAGTGCAGGGAGGAGTGCAGGGAGGAGTGCAGGGAGGAGTGCCGGGTGGAGTGCAGGGAGGAGCACAGGGAGGATTGCAGGGAGGAGTGCAGGGAGGAGCAGTGGGTGGAGCGCAGGGAGGAGCAGTGGGTGGAGTGCAGGGAGGAGCAGTGGGTGGAGCACAGGGAGGAGCAGTGGGTGGAGTGCAGGGAGGAGCAGTGGGTGGAGCACAGGGAGGAGCAGTGGGTGGAGTGCAGGGAGGAGCAGTGGGTGGAGCACAGGGAGGAGCAGTGGGTGGAGTGCAGGGAGGAGCAGTGGGTGGAGCACAGGGAGGAGCAGTGGGTGAGTGCAGGGAGGAGCAGTGGGTGGAGTGCACAGGGAGGAGCAGTGGGTGGAGCACAGGGAGGAGCAGTGGGTGGAGTGCAGGGAGGAGCAGTGGGTGGAGTGCAGGGAGGAGCAGTGGGTGGAGCACAGGGAGGAGCAGTGGGTGGAGTGCAGGGAGGAGCAGTGGGTGGAGTGCAGGGAGGAGCAGTGGGTGGAGTGCAGGGAGGAGTGCAGGGAGGAGCAGTGGGTGGAGCACAGGGAGGAGCAGTGGGTGGAGTGCAGGGAGGAGCAGTGGGTGGAGTGCAGGGAGGAGCAGTGGGTGGAGTGCAGGGAGGAGCAGTGGGTGGAGTGCAGGGAGGAGCAGTGGGTGGAGCACAGGGAGGGAGCAGTGGGTGGAGCGCTCCAGGGTTCACGGATTCCACTCAGACGCTAACAGAACTTCAAATAAATGCTTCTGATAAATGGTTCTAACACTGGTTCTAACACTGGTTGTAACCCTGGTTCTAGCCCTGGTTCTAACCCTGGTTCTAGCCCTATGGTGTTCTTGCTGCAGTCTCCTTTAGTTCCTGCTTTGTAGTGTGTGTTGTGTAACAGAGTTCCTCTTTACTCTGTGAGAGGAACCTTTGTGAGAGGAACCTTCGTCCTCTTTGTGGATCTGTTGATGTTTTGGAACCGAACTCTGGTGTGAGGGCAGAAGGTTCCGTACCTCAGTTCTTACTGCATCAGAACTGATTATTGATCGTGATTGATTGGTCTGGGAGGAGGTTCCTGTAGGAGAACAGTTCTGCCTCAGGGTTCCTCAGTGGATCTGTGGAACGTTCTGAAGCGTTCTTCGGGGTTCAGAGGAACCCGGTTCTGCGGGCGTGTGTTCGCTCGCCGCGTGCTGAACGTGGGCTGATATCAGCAGATTTACATCCAGCAGCACAAAGACCAATCAGAGGACAGAACCGGGCCGAGCGGGCGGGGGGACCGCCCACCACCTCCGCTCCCGGCACACAACTTTATTATGTTCTCCATCAGAACCTGAGAGAATAATTGCTGTTGTCTGATTGGAATTCGTTGCCGTGGTTCTCCCTCCGCATCAGAGCGACATCACTCTGAAGCCTTTCACACCTCACTTTGGTATGTTCTCCCCGTGTCTGTGTGCAGTAAAAATAAGAAACGGGATCGGGGTTCCGATGAGCTCAGCGTGTTCCGTCGGGTCTGAGAACTTTGCCAGCGATCGGATCTGAAGGTCTGAGGTTGAAGTGACGGGGTAAATATTGAGCCGGCTCTCTGACGGAACAACGCGCTTATTATGAGACGTTCTCCTGCCGGCGGTTCTGATCCGGTCTGATCCGGTCTGATCCGGACCCATTTCAACCGACGCCAGCGTTTACAGCCATTTACATCCATTTAGCTGTCAGCAGAAAGCTTTTAAACACCCCCCCCCCACAACACCCCCCCCCACCCCCCACCCCCCCACCAACACCCCCCCACCCCCCGCAGGCTGGACGTCCGTCT
>JAFMOC010000513.1:120000-157500 GCA_019802505.1 Corydoras sp. C115 | reverse complement strand
AGTGTATAGAGTGTGTAGTGTATAGAATGTATAGTGTTAGTGTATAGTGTTAGTGTATAGTGTTAGTGTATAGAGTGTATAGTGTTAGTGTATAGAGTGTATAGTGTTACTGTATAGTGTATAGTGTTAGTGTATAGAGTGTATAGTGTATAGAATGTACAGTGTTAGTGTATAGTGTTAGTGTATAGTGTTAGTGTATAGTGTTAGTGTATAGTGTTAGTGTATAGTGTTAGTGTATAGAGTGTATAGTGTATAGAATGTACAGTGTTAGTGTATAGTGTTAGTGTATAGTGTTAGTGTATAGTGTTAGTGTATAGAGTGTATAGTGTATAGAATGTACAGTGTTAGTGTATAGTGTTAGTGTATAGTGTTAGTGTATAGTGTTAGTGTATAGTGTTAGTGTATAGTGTATAGTGTTAGTGTATAGTGTATAGAATGTATAGTGTTAGTGTATAACACTATACATTAGTATATTAGTGTATAGTGTATAGTGTTAGTGTATAGTGTTAGTGTATAGAGTGTATAGTGTATAGAATGTATAGTGTTAGTGTATAGTGTTAGTGTATAGAGTGTATAGTGTTAGTGTATAGTGTATAGAGTGTATAGTGTTGTGATGTCAGAGTGTTCTGCGTCAGGTCAGACTCACTGTCAGGATCAGGAGGATCAAACCTGGCACCCCGTCGGATCGACCTGGCAGAACAGCGCCTGCAACAAGTGCTCCTGTAATGCTCAGTACATGGGATGCTGCGATGGGTAAACCCACACACACACACACACACACACACACACACACACACACACACACACACACACACACACACACCTGGCCCTCCATCTCCATGTCATGTATAATATGTGTGTGTGTGTGTGTGTGTGTGTGTGTGTGTGACAGGTTTGCGACGCAGACATTCGGAGGTTGTGTGTGGGTTCATGATTATAAGACGTGCACCTCAGAGCTGATCATCACAGACCCCACTGCTCCCTGCTCTGCAGTCGGAAAGTGAGCTCACCACAACCCGAAGACATGAATCAGAACCACGATCACCAAAACTCACATTCCACAACCCGAAGACATGAATCAGAACCTTGATCACCAAAACCCACATTCCACAACCCGAAGACATGAATCAGAACCTTGATCACCAAAACCCACATTCCACAACCCGAAGACACGAATCAGAACCACGATCACCAAAACTCACATTCCACAACCCGAAGACATGAATCAGAACCTCGATCACCAAAACCCACATTCCACAACCCGAAGACATGAATCAGAACCTTGATCACCAAAACCCACATTCCACAACCTGAAGACATGAATCAGAACCACGATCACCAAAACTCACATTCCACAACCCGAAGACATGAATCAGAACCACGATCACCAAAACTCACATTCCACAACCCGAAGACACGAATCAGAACCACGATCACCAAAACTCACATTCCACAACCCGAAGACATGAATCAGAACCACGATCACCAAAACCCACATTCCACAACCCGAAGACACGAATCAGAACCACGATCACCAAAACTCACATTCCACAACCCGAAGACATGAATCAGAACCACGATCACCAAAACCCACATTCCACAACCCGAAGACATGAATCAGAACCACGATCACCAAAACCCACATTCCACAACCCGAAGACATGAATCAGAACCACGATCACCAAAACTCACATTCCACAACCCGAAGACATGAATCAGAACCACGATCACCAAAACTCACATTCCACAACCCGAAGACATGAATCAGAACACACACACACACACACACACTCTCACACTCACACTAACCCTGTAGAAGTTGAGGTCTGAAGCTGACAGCGTGCTGAGCCGGGGCGTCCACATACTTCAGCTCCAGCAGAACGTCAGGAATCAGTGCTGAAGTCGTTACAGAGCTGCTTTTTATTCTGCTTCAGATAAACGACATGAAAATGTTTAAAATGTCAGAATTAATTAACGTTATCTTAATCCCCCCCCCCCCCCCGTTCAAATGAGCCTGCTTTAATTAAATCTGGTTCTCTGAGGAGGAACCGTGTGCATGCGCTCCCAAAAACAGGCCTTAATGAGAACCTTCTATCTGATGTTCCTGTTCTGACCCGAACCACGAGGCGCCACACGGACCGAGCCGCGACCCCGCCGTCACGTCCAGCGCACGGGTCACTGGGGTCACCCTGACCCCACCCCTACCGCTGTAGATCAGGATCCCACATCACACTGCCGTGGAGAACATGTTCAGGTCAACGGAACTCCCCCTAAAAATATCAGCTGATAATAAGAAGCTTTCATTAATTAATTATAATCTATTAGTTACAAAGTCTCAGGAACCAAAGAGTTACATTAAAGAAACCGTTTCCTTTGATCTCTTTGATTAATTGAAGTATTGTGGTTAAATTTTCATATTAATGAATAAGACTAATTATTAAAACAGAAGAAGGAAGTCATTAAATGTGAAATCAGGTTTTAAATGAATCTTAATCTTTAATAAAACATTTGAATAATAATGAGAAGAATGTATTAATTATTCGATTAAATGAGTTATTATTAATAAATAATTAATTATTAATAAAGTGTTGTTTGTTTTTCTGAAGTTCAGATCTTTGAGATTTTTAGAACAGAACATTCATTTGTGTTCTCGACCAATCAAAGCGCAGAGGGGCGGGGCTTAGAGTACCTTCTGTAGATCCATGATGGAGAACATGGTTCCTGTTGGTTCCTGTTGGTTCTGGTGGAGGTTCTAAGGTTCTGGGGTTTAAAATAAACTCAATAAACACCTGACCTCACCGTCCAATCCACCTGCACCTCCAACACCTCCACACAACACCAACAAACTACAGCACACCCCAGAACCGCCGTGAGAACCTGCACACGACGAGCGAGCGAGCCAAGAGAACGGTCAGCCAAGAGAAATGCTGCGGAACCAACGCAATCAGAGTCTCAGGACCCGTCCACCCACATGATGGACGGAGCACCACCACGCGCAGCACCACCATGTGCAGCGCTGCCACCACCTGACCGAGACGGAACAGGACGCCCACAGCCATTCAGCTCCGATCGATCGGTACCGCCCCCCCGCCGCGGAACCACAACTCACCAAGTTACACACACCGTCCAGTCAAGACATCAAGAAACGTTCATCAATGCTCACATGTAGTACACACACACACACACACAGACCCCCCCCCCACACACACACACACAGACCCCCCCCCACACACACACACACACACAGGCATTCACACACACACACACACAGACCCCCCCCCCCCCCACACACACACACACACACACACACACACACACAGACCCCCCCCCCCACACACACACACACACACAGGCATCCACACACACACACACACACACACACACACACACACACACACACAGACAGACTCACATAGACATGCTCACATACAAACACACAGACACCCCCCCCCCACACACACACACACACACACACTCACCCCCCCCCCCACACACACACAGACACCCCCCCCCCCCCCCCCCCACACACACACACACACACTCACCCCCCCCACACACACACAGACACCCCCCCCCCCCCCCACACACACACACACACACACACACACACTCACCCCCCCCCACACACACATACACTCAGACTACATGAAATAAAAACATAGTTTGTGATGTATTGATCAGACTGATCAGAGTGATTGATTGATCAGAATGATCAGAGTGATTGATCAGAGTGACTGATTGATCAGAATGATCAGAGTGATTGATCAGAGTGATTGATCAGAGTGATTGATTGATCAGAATGATCAGAGTGACTGATTGATCAGAATGATCAGAGTGATTGATCAGAGTGATTGATTGATCAGAGTGATTGATCAGAGTGATTGATCAGAGTGACTGATCAGAGTGACTGATTGATCAGAGTGATTGATTGATCAGAGTGATTGATCAGAGTGACTGATCAGAGTGACTGATTGATCAGAGTGATTGATTGATCAGAGTGATTGATCAGAGTGATTGATCAGACTGATAAGAGTGATTGATCAGAGTGACTGAGCAGAGTGATTGATCAGAGTGATTGATCAGAGTGATTGATCAGAGTGACTGATTGATCTTCGTTGCCTCAGTGACCTAAATAGAGCGGAGCTTCACGTCGTCGGTGTGTTCTGTGATTCTCGGGTGATCTGCTCCGGCTTTGAGCCCAGTGGCCTTCCATACAGCTGCACGAGCTCGAGACGCTCCGCTTTAAACGCAAAAAGAGCAGAACACACAGAGGAGCGCAGAGGAGCCAGGAGGAGCTCCACACATCCAGCACCCTCAGGACGCTCCACAGCAGCGCCCGGTCGCACTGCGCGGCTCTGATGAAAGTTTCCTCTCGGCGCTCCAGATGAGGCAGATGTTCTGAAGCGTCGTTGGGGTCAGAAGTTTGTGGACGGGGTGAGAGTCTGAGATGGAGCTGTAGATCTGTATGGAGCAGATGATGAGGATGTGAGGAGCAGAGGGATGCTGAGCTGGACCTGAGCATCTTCATCCAGCATGACCTGCACGCTCGGGGGGGCTCTCTGGATTTAGTCTGCTCTGTCTGAGGAGAACGTGGAGATGTTCGGCTGAATCACGCAGAACCCTGCAGCTGCTTTTGGAGATGAAGATGATTCTATTTCAGATCCTGGCTCTTCTGGTTCCTCTGGGTAAGTCCTCATCTGTCCTCATTAACCATAACGATGTGAGATACTAACGAGACAGAAGTTCCGTCAGAGACACTCACTTCCAACTTTCAATCCGTGGGTTCTGTAGGTCCGGAGTCCGGCCCGTTTCAGACTGATCATCCTCCTCATCCTCATCCTCATCCTCATCCTCATCCTCAGCAGTGGACATGTCTCAGATCAGGATTCAGAGACAGACAGAATTAAATTAAATTAAAGATGAAACGTTTATTATTATCAATGAAATTAATTAATGAAATGAACCCAATAGAACCTTCAACCCGGTGCAGAACATCTGGAACAGAATGAATCCACATGTGCGTTCTGAAGATCCTGTTCAGACGTTCTGTCATTAGAACCCTCCAGGTTCCTCCTCAGACTGCTCCGGTTCAAATAGAACCTTCAGCTTCGTTGAGCGTATGATGTGAAAATGAAGGTGCAGAACTTTGAGAGGAACGCTGCGAGGTGGAACCTTCTGAGACAAAAGACAAATAAATAACAAAGATCTACAGGATCCACGGTTCCTGCACGGAACCCCGTCCTGCCTTCTGTCTCCTCTGTTCTTAGATCAGAGCTGAGCGTTCTGGTTCTCCTCACGGTGAAGGAGAACGTTTCAGTCAGAACTGAAACGGAACCAAACGGGTTCTGCAGCGTCCTGTGGGAGAAGCAGAGTTCTCCTCCACAGTGATGTCATTTCCTGTAGAATCTGGGTCACTGACCAGCTCACATCCACCAGCAGACGTGAGCAACATGCAGAACCTGATGACATCATCATCATCATCATCATCATCATCATCACTCCTAAAACCCCTCAGAACATCAAACAACGTTTATTAAGTTGGAGCTTCTGAGTTTTAACGTTCTACTGTTTAACTGACTTTAGAACGTTAGTTCCAAATGGGGGACATATTTAAAAGAACACTTTGAACAATAGTTCCTGTTCACACAGAAACTGTATGCTCTTTACACTGTGAGGTGACAACAAGGAGAACAAACACCATGGAACACCACAGAACACCACACAACAAAAAACATCACAGTACACCACAGAACAAACACCATGGAACAAACACCACAGAACAAAAAAGATCACAGTACACCACAGAACAAACACCATGGAACAAACACCACAGAACAAAAAAACACCACAGTACACACACCACAGAACAAACACCATGGAACAAACACCACAGAACAAAAAACACCACAGTACACCACAGAACAAACACCACAGAACAAAAAAGACCACAGTACACTACAGAACAAAAACATACCACAGAATAAAGAACACCAAAGAACAAACACCACAGAACACCATGGAACAAACACCACAGAACACCATGGAACAAACACCACAGAATACCACAGAACAGCACACAACAAACAAACAAACAGCACAACAAACAAACAAAAACCAAACCAAACACCACAGAACAAAGAATACCACACAACAAACACCACAGTAACTGAATGCACAATGCCATTAAAATAGCAACCTACCAAAGTCAGAGTGATTACACCACACACAACACACACCCAGAACCAAACACACACCCAGAACCAAACACACACCCAGAACCAAACACACACCCACAACCAAACACACACCCAGAACCTAACACACACCCAGAACCAAACACACACCCAGAACCAAACACACACCCAGAACCAAACACACACCCAGAACCAACGCACACCCAGAACCTAACACACACCCAGAACCTAACACACACCCACAACCAAACACACACCCACAACCAAACACACACCCACAACCAAACACACACCCACAACCTAACACACACCCACAACCTAACACACACCTCAGTGTAAACAGTATTGAAGTCTCACTGGGTTCTAAAGAGTCATAAACGGTTCTTACCTGCACAGATGTTTGTGATTATCAGGTTCTACTCAGAGGATTTTAAAGGTTCTAAAGGTTCCCCTCTTAGTCCTGATTGCAGTTGTGTGGTTTTATTCACTTTTGATGAAGGAATGTAAATAAATGATGTGCTGTTTTTTTCCCATGATTCCTCGCTGAAGTTCCAGTTCCATTGTCTTCCATCCCATCATCAGTGCACGGTCCTTCAGAACCAGTATGGGTTTCTTTCAGTAGCTTGGTTCTCCAGCCGATCAGGATGATGTCATTTATTGGTCGATTATGTGACGGGATAAGCTCCGGTTTCTTTGCCCTCAGGTGAGGCGGTGAGGATGGAGGAGGAGGGATGGACCACGCCCGTGGACTGTCTGCGGGCGAGCGAGATGTGTAACCAGAACACACAGTGCAGCTCGCGGTTCCGCATCATGCGCCAGTGCCTGGTGGGCCGGGACCCCAGGGCCATGCTGGAGAACAAAGAGTGCCAGGCCGCGCTGGAGGTTCTGCAGGAGAGCCCGCTCCACCACTGCCACTGCAAGAGGGGCATGAAGAAAGAGCTGCAGTGTCTGCAGAGCTACTGGACCATCCACATGAGCCTGAACGAGGGTGAGTCCCGGGTGTGCGGGGTCCGAGGCCAGGGCGGGTTCTGCAGAACAACATGGTTCTGATGATTCTGAGCAGCAGCATTACAGCAGCGTAGTGCGCCACCTGCATGAGAACAGCGCAATGACGGTCAGGGGCTGGGAGTGGAACCCACGACCCGGTTCTCTGTGGCTGCGTGCGGTTCCTGCCACAGGTCAGAGTGTACACAGTGATTGGATAGGACAGTATGTAGAGCAGTGCATTGTGGGATCTGATGAATGTCTCCTGCTGTCTGTGGGTTGAGGCCTCAGCGGGGCCCTGACCCCCAAACTACTGCAGACTAGGAACAACGGCATGGGCCTCCCAAAGCTTCCGTCTTAGGGAAAAGTGCGGGTTCTGCGGGTTCTGTGTGGGTCAGTGGGTTCTGTGTGGGTCGTCAGGTTCTGCGGGTCCGTGTGGGTCAGCGGGTTCTGTATGGGTCAGCAGGTTCTGCGTCATGCAGACGAGGTTAATTCTAAAGGACTTTTTGTCCGAGGTAATTAAAGGTGTGACGGACAGCTACGACGTTAAGATCACACACTCGCACTGCATTGTGGGTCAAAGCCAGGGACGCCCGGGGGGGGGGGGGGGGGGGGGTACCTGCCCCAGTTTATACCCCCGAGACCCCGGATTTATCACCTCATTTAACACAATAACACCACACACCCCCCCCCCCACCCCCCGCATGTCTCACATTCACACCGACTGAAGGGCACTGAGCTGAGTGTGTGTGTGTGTGGTTGTCAGTATGAGTGTGTGTGTGTCTGTGGTTGTGTCAGTGTGTGTTTGTAATCCTGAAACACACACCACCATGTGACCTCTGTGTGACCCCCCCCCCCCCATCATTCCAGTGGAAGGTCAGTGGGGGTCACTGTTTCTTGCTTATCCACATTTAAAGGAGAAACAGTGGGGGGGGGGTTCCACAGTGGGGGGGGGGGGGGGGGGGGTTCCAGACTGTGGAGTCCGATTTGAGCCTCCATAATGTGAGTCAGACCTGCAGGTCATGTAGAACCAGAACCCTGAAGAACACTGTGACATCATAATGCTGTTGATGTTCACAGAGGTCAGTTTGAGGTCAGGGTCAGTTTAAGGGTTCTGAGGGTCTACGGAACGGCCTGCGCTATGGTTTAAGTTGTGGGGAGAACCTGTTAAACTCAGGAGTTTCTCTGTTGCAGGAGAGGAGCTCTATGAGACGTCCCCCTACGAGCCCATGCACTTCTCTGAGGAGTTCCGTCTGGCTTCCATCATCTCAGGTACGGATGGATGTTCTCTGGAGTGTTGGTGGAACGTTGTTCTGACGTTCCGCTGGGTTTCAGTCCACATCACACACTACATCAGCAGGACACTTCAACCAGGTTCCCCCCCCACCGTCTGCCTCACTGACATGAACTGGAATGCAGACTGCTAAAGAGCTCCACACATCCTCACGTTCTCCTCGAGCTCCTCCACCCATAAAAAAACCCCTGTAACTGTACACTCTGTTACACACACACACACACACACAGATACACACTCACTCAGAGACAGACACACACACACACACACTCAGAGACACTCAGAGACAGACACAGACACACACACTCTCTGACAGTGCAGGGTAACAGCCCCGCCCCTCTGTGTGTCCTCAGTGATGGACTCGTCCTCTAGGGGGACGCTGTGTGGGGACTCTGTGGACCGGTGTAACCCGTGTCTGGACGCGGCGAAGGCGTGCAACCTGAACGCGGTGTGTAAGCGTCAGCGCTCGGCCTACGTCACGGCGTGCAGCCGCCCGGCCCCCGCAGCGCCGCCGGAGCCGTGCAACCGCAAGCGCTGCCACCGGGCGCTGCGCCAGTTCTTTGAGCGCGTGCAGAACGAGCTGAGCTTCCCGCTGATGTTCTGCTCCTGCAGGGACACGGCCTGCGCAGAACGCCGGCGCCAGACCATCGTCCCCTCCTGCTCTTTAGAGGACAAGGTCAAACCCAACTGTCTGGAGCTCCGGAGGACCTGCCGCTCGGACCCGCTCTGCAGGTACCCACTCAGAACCCGGCTCAGAACCCACTCAGGAACCTCCAGGAGTTCTGAGAGGAGAACGTCACGCAGCCTGGTTCTGCTGAAGGAGGAACCCGCTTAGAGCAGGAACTCGGCGGTGCCGCCTCGCCGACGTTCTCGCAGAGGTCCTGCAGGAGGAAGTGATGATTGATAGAACGTGGCGCTGCCTCGCAGGCTGTTCCAAACTAAGAATAGCAGTGAAATGGAGTGAGGAGCGTTAATTAGCCAAAGCGCTCGGCTAATAGAAAAATCAATCGGCTCGGTGACGAGAACCGGTTCCTGTGTGAACCCCGTGATCCATCACCCCGACCGTGTGAACGGTTACTGACCGGGGTTCCGGGGAGCGGTGCCGTGGTATCGCATGCTCATCACATCTGAGGGATTAGAGAAGCACGCGGCGCTTCAGAACCTGCGCGTTCCTCTTAATCCTGTTGCTTTTCTGAAGCGTGTCGGGAATTCAACTCAGACCCGCCGCTGCCTCCTCCTGTTCACGCTGTGACGGTGCGCTGACGGCGCGGTGGTGATGTGAGGGCATGGTCGCATGACGGCATGGTGGTGACGTGGTTACTGTTTGGTGGTGTGATGATGGCATGGTGGTAACATGGTGGTGTGATGATGGCATGGTGGTAACATGGTGGTGTGACGCCGTGGTGGCATGACGGCGTGGTGGTGACGCGGTGACTGTGTGGTGACGGCGTGGTGGTGACGTGGTGGCATGACGGCGTGGTAGTGACGCGGTGACTGTGTGGTGACGGCGTGGTGGTGACGTGGTGGTGTTACGGTGTGGTGACAGTGTGGTGACGGAGTGGTGGTGACGTGGTGACTGTGTGGTGATGTGATGATGGCGTGGTGGTAACATGGTGGCGTGATGCCGTGGTGGCATAACGGCGTGGTAGTGACGTGGTGACGGTGTGGTGGCGTGACGGCGTGGTGGTGACGTGGTGACTGTGTGGTGACTGTGTGGTGACGGCGTGGTGGTGACTGTGTGGTGATGGTGTGGTGACGGCGTGGTGGTGACTGTGTGGTGACGGCGTGGCGGTGATATGACACCGTGGTGGCATGACGGAGTAGTGGTGACTGTGTGGTGATGGTGTGGTGACGGCGTGGTGGTGACGTGGTGGCGTGGCGGTGACTGTGTGGTGACTGTGTGGTGACGGTGTGGTGGTGACGTGGTGACTGTGTGGTGACGGCGTGGTGGTGATATGACACCGTGGTGGCATGACGGAGTAGTGGTGACTTTGTGGTGATGGTGTGGTGACGGTGTGGTGGTGACGTGGTGGCGTGACGGTGACTGTGTGGTGATGGTGTGGTGACGGCGTGGTGGTGACGTGGTGGCGTGGCGGTGACTGTGTGGTGACGGTGTGGTGGTGGTGTGGTGGCGTGACGGTGACTGTGTGGTGATGGTGTGGTGATGGTGTGGTGACGGTGTGGTGGTGACGTGGTGGCGTGGCGGTGACTGTGTGGTGATGGTGTGGTGACGGCGTGGTGGTGACGTGGTGGCGTGGCGGTGACTGTGTGGTGACGGTGTGGTGGTGGTGTGGTGGCGTGACGGTGACTGTGTGGTGATGGTGTGGTGACGGCGTGGTGGTGACGTGGTGGCGTGGCGGTGACTGTGTGGTGATGGTGTGGTGGTGGTGTGGTGGCGTGACGGTGACTGTGTGGTGATGGTGTGGTGATGGTGTGGTGACGGCGTGGTGGTGACGTGGTGGCGTGGCGGTGACTGTGTGGTGATGGTGTGGTGGTGGTGTGGTGGCGTGACGGTGACTGTGTGGTGATGGTGTGGTGATGGTGTGGTGACGGCGTGGTGGTGACGTGGTGGCGTGGCGGTGACTGTGTGGTGATGGTGTGGTGACGGCGTGGTGGTGACGTGGTGGCGTGGCGGTGACTGTGTGGTGACGGTGTGGTGATGGTGTGGTGATGGTGTGGTGGTGGTGTGGTGGCGTGGCGGTGACTGTGTGGTGATGGTGTGGTGGTGGTGTGGGTGGCGTGACAGTGACTGTGGGTGATGGTGTGGTGATGGTGTGGTGACGGTGTGGTGGTGGCGTGGCGGTGACTGTGTGGTGACGGTGTGGTGGTGGTGTGGTGGCGTGACAGTGACTGTGTGGTGATGGTGTGGTGATGGTGTGGTGACGGTGTGGTGGTGGCGTGGCGGTGACTGTGTGGTGACGGTGTGGTGGTGGTGTGGTGGCGTGACAGTGACTGTGTGGTGATGGTGTGGTGATGGTGTGGTGACGGTGTGGTGGTGGCGTGGCGGTGACTGTGTGGTGACGGCGTGGTGGTGACGTGGTGGCGTGGCGGTGACTGTGTGGTGATGGTGTGGTGGTGGTGTGTGGCGTGACGGTGACTGTGTGGTGATGGTGTGGTGATGGTGTGGTGACGGCGTGGTGGTGACGTGGTGGCGTGGCGGTGACTGTGTGGTGATGGTGTGGTGGTGGTGTGGTGGCGTGACGGTGACTGTGTGGTGATGGTGTGGTGATGGTGTGGTGACGGCGTGGTGGTGACGTGGTGGCGTGGCGGTGACTGTGTGGTGATGGTGTGGGTGACGGCGTGGTGGTGACGTGGTGGCGTGGCGGTGACTGTGTGGTGACGGTGTGGTGATGGTGTGGTGATGGTGTGGTGGTGGTGTGGTGGCGTGGCGGTGACTGTGTGGTGATGGTGTGGTGGTGGTGTGGTGGCGTGACAGTGACTGTGTGGTGATGGTGTGGTGATGGTGTGGTGACGGTGTGGTGGTGGCGTGGCGGTGACTGTGTGGTGACGGTGTGGTGGTGGTGTGGTGGCGTGACAGTGACTGTGTGGTGATGGTGTGGTGATGGTGTGGTGACGGTGTGGTGGTGGCGTGGCGGTGACTGTGTGGTGATGGTGTGGTGACGGTGTGGTGGTGACGGTGTGGTGGTGACGTGGCGGTGACTGTGTGGTGATGGTGTGGTGACGGTGTGGTGACGGTGTGGTGGTGGCGTGGCGGTGACTGTGTGGTGACGGTGTGGTGGTGGTGTGGTGGCGTGGCGGTGACTGTGTGGTGATGGTGTGGTGAGGCGTGACGGTGACGTGGTGACTGTATGGTGACAGCATGGTGGTAACGTTCTCCTCATTTGAGGGATGAGAACATCATCATAACCTTTCAACCTTCCTAACCTGAAGAAAGGTCTTAGATCCTCTGAACATCATGTTGATGTACCTGACTTCATGAGAGAGCAGCGGGGGGAAGACAGGAGCGGGGTTCCGATTCGTGCAGTGTCTGATTGATTTGTCTTTATTAAAGCAGATGTTCTGGAGGACGGATTAATGCTGATCCTCTGCATGTTTACTCAGACGCGCTCGAGATGCTGACATTTATTTATTTACCCCCCCCTGCCCCCCCCCCCCCGCCCCCCGCGGGTCAGGTCCAGACTGGCCGACTTTCACACCAACTGCCAGACGACGCCGCACTTCATCACCAACTGCCCCGACGACAACTACCACGGCTGTCTGATCTCCTACGTGGGTCTGATCGGTGAGTGGAGAACCATCAGCACCATCTGACCTCCTGCCATGACCTCCTGCTCTGACCCTCACAACCTCAGCATCTGAACACTGATGTCAGAACATTCGGTTCCGTCTGTGGTTCTTCATTCACTGGAACCTTTTCATTTAGACTGATGTCGGTTCTCCAGGCTCATTACCCATAATCCTGTGCCGACATGGATCAGGAACCTGATGTGGTTCTTGATGAAGCTGCAGCTCAGTGAGATCGAACTCAGGACCTGGTGTCTGTGAGGATTCCTTTAAACGGAGATTGACGAGTTCCGATGACAGACTCAAAGATCTAGAAGAGTCTGTAGTGGAACCATATGAGTTTGAAAATAGTTCCTCGTGCTCACTGAGGCCCCGTGTGGTGGTCTGTAGCTCCAGGTTCCTCATGTCCACATTCTTTAATCCTTCAACCTCCAGCTGAAACAAACCGAATCGGATTAAAGGTGTTCTAATGTGTTCTAACTGCCCCCCTCAGGATCGGACGTGACCCCTAACTATGTCGACTCCAACCATGCCAACATCACCATACTGCCATGGTGCAGTTGCCGTGGCAGCGGGAACCAGGAGACGGAGTGTGAAGCATTTCTACGGGACTTCAGAGAGAACATGTGTCTGAGTGAGTATCTCCACGTTCTCCTCCATCACATGACCAAAGGAGCCTCCTCCCACCGTAAGTCATGAGGTCTGAACTTCCCGTAGAAAACGCCGTCCAGGCCTTCGGTTACGGAGCGGACGCCGGGTTCCTGTCCTTCACCGAGTCTCAGAACATCTTCCCATCTGAGAAGCCAAACCTCCATCCTGCCGTGGTCACCAACAACGACGGGAAGTCTGTGGAGACCTCGCTGGGTTCTGTAAGTCAGTGATGTGGACTTTTCAGGACTTGGTTCCTTTAAAATGATCTGCTCTTCTTGATGTGGATGAGGTTGGACCTGCTGGAGCAGGGGGTTCAGGCTGGGTGGAGACGTGGTGGAGATCTAATCCGTGGATTTTTACTGTGTGTTCTCGCAGGACGCTGATGGGAAGTGTTCCCCCTCAAGAACCTCTGAATGTTCAGACGAGGTGAGTCCCTCCACCTGCACACTTTAAATCAGGTGTTCCAGGAACAGGAACCACACTCCATCAGAACAAAGAACCAGGTGAACCAGAACCTGCAGGACCAGAAACATAACGTTCTATGAACATGAGAGAGAGATCATCCAATCACAGCCTCAGATCAGACTGCAGGATCAGATTGACGTTCTCTTGTTTTTACAGAACATGTTGGGCCACGCCCTCGACAGCTCATTGGACCTCCACCCGTCCGACTCCGACAGAGCACGCCACTCGTCTGCACATCTGTCCAGCGTCTCCACGGCGACCATCCTCCTCCTCCTCCTCCTCTTCATCGCTCCCGTCCTTCAGCTCCTTTAAATAAACTCCGCGAGGACAATCACATGACCTGACCTTCATCGTTCTGTACACGTCTGACCCATCCATCAACCACACCCACAAGAATGAGGAGAACCTGCAAAAGGCTCATCCACCAGCCGGAGGGCCCTTCTCTGAATGTTAGCTTAGCAACATGGCTAATCAAGTAGGTTCCAGAGAGGGAGAGAGAGAGAGAGAGAGAGACAGACAGACAGAGAGAGGAGGTTCTGTGTTTGTAATGATCAGAACCTCCAGAACCTGCAGAACCGAGTACTTTGTGTTTTAGAGTAAACATGTGACGTGAGTTCTCCATGAAATCTGTAAAATACACATCAGATCCACCGTCAGAACTGTCAGACCATCAGAACCACCGTCAGAACCATCAGAACCACCGCCAGAACCATCAGAACCACCACCAGAACCATCAGAACCACCAGAACCACCGCCAGAACCACTGTCAGAACCACCGTCAGAACCATCAGAACCACCGTCAGAACCATCAGAACCACCACCAGAACCATCAGAATCACCGTCAGAACCACCAGAACCACCGTCAGAACCATCAGAACCACCACCAGAACCATCAGAATCACCGTCAGAACCATCAGAACCACCGACAGAACCACCACCAGAACCACCGTCAGAACCATCAGAACCACCATCCAGAACCATCAGAACCATCGTCAGAACCACCTCCAGAACCATTGCCAGAACCACCATGAGAAGCACCAGAACCACCATCAGAACCTCGACTGAGAGACAGACAGACATGTTAATTCCAGGTTCAGGTGGTTAACAGGGTTAAACTGAACATCTGGCTGCTACACAGCTGTACGTTCTGACACCGTGTTCATGTGTCATGAGCAACATCCCCACCAGGGGGTTCCACCGCCCAGCAGGGGGCTCCACCCCCTGTGTTGACAGGACACATCGAGTTCTTTAATGTGTTATAATTTAATCTATTGATGGTAAAGCCCTCACAGCAGACATGGTTCCATGTTCCACCGGGTTCCAGATCTCCTGTGTTTCTATGTTCAAGTTTAAAAATCAATAAAACGTCTAAATCTATCAAATCTCATGGATCTTTCCTGGGGGGGGGGGGGGGGGGGGGGCTCTCATGGATCTTCCCACTGGGGGGGGGGGGGGGGGGGGGGGGGGGGCTCTCATGGATCTTTCGTTGTGTGTGTGTGTGTGTGTGTGGTTTTATTTAAAGGATCCGTGTGCTGATGTTCCTCAGCTGCAGGTCTGAAGTGCACCTCCGTGGTTTTGAGGGAGACTCCAGACGTTCCGGTGCTCGTCCGTCTGTCTGGCGGCGTGAGCGCCGAGCGCCGGTGCTTCAGATGAACCCCCTCACGGCATCTGTTTGTTTTTCTGTCTAATTAGCAGCTGATTAATTAAAGGTTCACGTGGATGTTCTGCGAGGTCACTCCAGGAGGCGGGAGGTGGCATTTGGAACTCGGCAGGACGTGTTCTCCTCCATCTTAATGAAGCTCAGATTAACAGATGTTGAGGTTTAGAGGAGTCCTTATGCAGATGTGTCCTGTACCGGATCGGCGGGGGGGGGGGGGGTCACCGCAGATGAAATGATGAAGATTAAATGAAGGTTATGACATCACGGCGTTGGAGGTAAGTCCTGACGTGCTGTACCGTTAACAGCTCTGTGGGTTCTGCTGATGGGGGCGCTGTGACATCACACGGCGTTCCTCTCTGGGCCGCTTTAATTGTCGGAGCTGCAGCCTGAATGAAAGTAACGGCTGTTAATGGAGGAGAACCCACACGGGACCGCGGCGCCACCAGCTGTTGGGTTCCTTTATGGATCTCAGAGGGCTGGTGCACGGGCGTTCTGAGGTTCTGAGACTCACGGCTGCCATGTCTCACTCATAAAGACCCCCCCCCCCCCCCACGCTCTGCTGCAGTGTTCCAAACCCGGGGTTCTAACAGCAACGGCCCAGAACGTCTCAGAACATTAAAGGACAATGAGTCCAGCTTCTCTTCACATCTGTAAAGAATCAGAGACGGGTGGAGGAACCTGATCCGGACAGGATGGAACCTGCCGTTAATAAATTATTCATGAAGAACTTTAGTGACCAGCCTGGAACTCAAACACCGGCCCATTAAACACCTGGAACTGGAACCTCCAACAGCATCTCCCTACCTCAGGTAGAACCGATTGGATGTGCTCTTCAGGTTAAAGGTTCCAGTTTGGAATGTGAGGCGACCCTCCCCCCACCTTAACACCCCCAGCTCACCCCCTCAACCCCCCCTCAACCCCCCACATCCCACACCTTAATTCTGTAATGAAAAAGCGAAATCAGCAGGGGTTACATAAGTGTGTAACCCCCCCCCTCCCCCCCGTAATGATCCCGGTTCTAAGAGCGAGAGCTTCATAACGATAACGACTTTCAATTTCAAATACAAGTTTATTTACAGAACATTAAGCAGCGTAATTACATCGGCGTGTTTCTGCTCCCACGTTCCACAAACACATCAGAGCAGCTCTCTGAACCCAGAACCTCAAAAAGACAAGGAGAACATGCAAAACATCAGAATGAGGAACTGAAAGAACACAGCAGAGGAACCCTGAGAGGAACCATGTCTTTGAGCAGGTCAGGGTTCCTGTAACAGCGTGCTTCATCAGTATTTGGAGAAACACGTTGGGGAACTCTAGAAGAACGTGAGCTTCAGATTCAGGTTTGGAACAGGTACTCACTCAGAGGGTCTGAGGCTTAGTGCAGTCTGTGGGGATGAATTGGAATGTTGATGGTGATGAGCACAAAGCCCTCAGACAGACAGACAGCGCCATCAGGTGGCGCTCTCTCAGGTGGGTGGAGCTTCAGTGGTTCGGTCAGTGGTTCGGTCAGTGGTTCTGAACTGGACAGAGCTGCTTCTCTTCTCAAAGACGAGAGGGTCGATTGATCATGTGATCCATGGATCCGATCCAGATGGAGTAACAGTGTACAGAACCGGAGTCATGACATCATAACGAGCTGGGGTGCAGAACCCCGGCCCCCGCGGCTGATGGAACCACACTATTTCTGGATCTTTTAATCCTCCACCTCTAAAGCACCCTTCTCTCCAAAATGGAGGTTTGAATTCAGACGACCTCCAGAACGGCGCGCCGCGGCTGCAGGTCACTGAGTGTTGGGATATTTATAGAGGGAACATTTTGGGACCTAATGATGTTCATCTTTAATGACTTTGAATAATGAGCGTGGGGAACCGCCCGGCACCGAGCGCTTCAGTAAACGGAACACAACAGGAACTAATCGTTACAACGTCTGTTCTTCGTTTAGATGTTAATTATTCAGAGGTAGAAACAAGATCAAAGGTCCTGATGTCAGGTTCCATCATCATTCAGTCAAGTTCCCTCCGTTCTCTTTCTAATGAACCTCCGTTAATTCCAAACTGGACGACGGCGCGCTTCAGCCTCTTACTGCAGCTCTACAGATCGCCATGGCAACACAACAACCGATCGCCATGACAACACCACAACCGATCGCCATGACACCACAACAGCTCGCCATGGCAACACCACAACAGATAGCCATGACGACACAACAGATCGCCATGGCGCCACGACAACTGATCGCCATGGCAACACAACCGATCGCCATGACAAAACCACAACAAATCGCCATGGCAACACGACAACCGATCGCCATGACAAAACCACAACAGATCGCCATGGCAACACGACAACCGATCGCCATGACAACACAACAACAGATCGCCACGATGACACGACAACAGATCGCCATGACAACACGACAACAGATAGCCATGGCAACACATCGCCATGGCAACACATCGCCATGGCAACACGACAACACATCGCCATGACAACACGACAACAGATAGCCATGGCAACACATCGCCATGGCAACACATCGCCATGGCAACACGACAACACATCGCCATGGCAACACGACAACACATCGCCATGGCAACACGACAACATGGACCTTCCCTTTAAAGCTGCAGTTTAAACCTGAACCGTCTCAGGAACTGACCCAGACCCCGAACATCAAAAGGTGGGTCACAGTTAGTTTCGGGGCCTGTCCCTCCAGCACGGCCGCTGCAGGGACAGGCCCCGATGTTAATAAAGCAGAGATTGGATTTGAATTTCTCTAAATGGTTTCTTTTGTCTGCAGAAAACAGGAGCTCTGTGAAATACGGGGAATTATCTAAATGGCCGTGGAACCGCCGTAGAACCCTGTTATTGAAGTCTGCTGCTGACAGCCCGCCCGCTCTTATCCCTCTGATTGCTCCTCGTGTCCGGCGTCCTCGCGTCTGCGGCGGCGTGGAGACAGGTTTGATCTCAGCGGCGGTAATAACTTCGATCAATCCGGAGAGAAAGGGACGAGCCGCAGAACGTTTCTCTGAAAAGCGTCGTTCTGAAAGAACAAAAACCGTCCATTTCTGAGGCTGTGTCCTCACACGACCTCCACGTCCCACCATCTGACTGTCAGACGTCTCCGAGGACATCGACCAGAACGAGAGATCCACATCCCGATTCAAATCAATACAGATGGAGGAGCCTCCACCCTGAAGAAGTCTGATGGAGAACATTGGAGAACGCGCTCAGCGCTGGGGTTTGGTGTTGCTAGTTATTGATTATTGATCACCAGAATGTAAACTGGATGTAATGGACCAGCAGTAGATCTCCACCCAGCCTCCACCCTCAGAGGCGGTGAGGTTCTAAGGAGCGACTCTCATTACAGGAGGACTCGGAGACGGAACCCTCAGCAGGTCTGATATACAGACGGGAGGTTCCGACGGCGCCGTGTTCGTTGGTTCCAGTTAATTGGATCACAGCATTATGAACTCCACATGAATAATGGAGAACAGATGGAGAACCATCAGGGAACACAAGCATCTGTTTAAAGAACTGTACGTAAAAATCAACATGATTAACGGAGTTCTCATCACGGCGTTTACTCTCCTCCCAACGGCGTCAGAGCTCCTCCCCCTCCACGCAGCATCCACCACCCCGTGTTACTGACGCGGCACCGCCCATCGCTCATCAACTACTGATGATCCGAGAGGGACCAGAGCCTATCCCAGCTGCACCTGACAGGAACCAGAGGAGGTGCTGTTTATCTTCAATATAATGACAGAACCCACAGAACCCACAGAACCAGCTTCTGATCTGACGGGCAGTGAGGGCTGCATACAGACAGACGGACGGACAGACAGTCAGGTGATGATTGTGACATCACACTGCGTCCCACCTCAAATTCAGCCCTCCATCCGTCACAGCGGGTTCCTCAGCATGACGTTCTCTCTGGTTCTTTTTTAAAGATCTGACACCGGATCTCTGACTGAGGAACATCAGCTGGATGGAGACCGCAGTTCCACACACAGAGTTCTTCTGGAAGCTTCTGAACTTTTAAAGAGCAGTGAGACGGTCCGCGTTGCTGCAGTTTAATTGTAGAGCCGCTCGGTTCTCCTGACGAGGGTTAATGGGGATCTGGTTGTAAATTAGGCTGTCAGCGGGGGATCTGTGTTTTGGTCTCTGTGGAACGGCGAGTGGAGCGCAGGGGCCTTTAGAAAGGTTCCTGAGTCTAAATGCAGGTACGTGAGTCATTACTGAAGTGTTCACAGTAACCACGAGGCTTTAATAAGCGCTTATATAACGCTCGCCTAATGGAGGCCTCCACTTATGATGCTGTATATAGAGGAACCGCGAACACGGCTGCACTTAGAACACCGACACACGGAACGGATCTGACCCGCAGAACCAAACAAACTGTCAGACAAAGTGCTGACGGGACTGTTTACTTAACCACACACATCTCCATCACCATCATCACCATGACCCCATCATCATCACCACCACCATGACCCCATTATCACCATCACCCCATCATCATCATCACCACCATGACTCCATCATCACCACCACCACCATCATTATCACCATCACCCCATCATCACCATCTCCATCATCTCCATCACCATCAGGTGAGTGCAGGTTCATGCAGATGTGTCCTCTCCTTTAATCTGTGAACATTGTGTTTACTTCTTTTAAAGTTAATGAACTTCACAAAACAAAAACTTTAAAGTAAACCCAAACTGTTGTGGAGAGATGACCTGACCTCTGAAGAAGCTCTAAAGAGGGAAAGCTTGAAGCTGGTGGAGTTGATCTCCAGCCCGCTGGGTGGAGGTTCACGTGTCCAAAGTCTCTTCTGTGAACGCTGAGACTTTCTTTTATTCTCTTTGACAAAACCTCCGAGTTTGGAGCTTAAAGAGCGTTAAATCCGAGCGTTAGAACACAGCGGGTTCTTCATACCGCACACAGCCCCGATCAATCACCTCCACTCCATAATTACACTGTAATTACAGGTACGGGCGAGAGAGAGAGAGAGAGAGAGAGAGAGAGAGAGAGCGCTGCAACAGCATTTACATACAGCGTTCCTCACACTGCTCTTAATTACTGACCAGTCCTGCAAATAACACTGAGGGGGGGGGGCTGATTGTCATCAGGGCTCCTCTAATGAAGTGAAGACCTCGTAATTGGTTTGGAAGGTGCCCGCTACGGACGTGAGGAGCTGGAGGAACAGAGCATGTACCATAAACACACCAAACCCCCCCCCCCCCCCAGGAGGCAGATGGAGGGAGGTACAGAGGTGTGTTTTCAGAGGGAGATCAGTGGATTTTCAGGGACCTCCTGTCATTGAACATGATCAGAAACAAAGACACCATCGCGGAGACAGCGCAGAACCTCCTCTGAGTTTGGTTCAGCTGGGATAGGACGCAGCCCGCTCTCACCCACCGTGTCACTCATCAACATTCAGATGTTTGTGGAGCGCTTTCAGAGGGAGCTGGCCGTGCCAGGCGTGTTTGGCGGGAGTTCTGCTGCTGCAGCCACATGCTCCCACCGTTGGCAGACCTCAGCCTCACGGTTCTCCGGCTCCACAAGAGGAACCGTCTGTCAGCGATCTGCCTTCTCATGCAGCTAATTAAAAAGAGTGTGAGAAACAAAGGAGCTCAGGTGAGACGCAGACGCTCCGCCCGTACGGACTCATCTGCTGCAGCCTCCGCGGTCCAATTCAGAACTCAAATCTAATTTCAAAAAATAATACGTTATTAGAACCGCTACTGAAAATGAGCTGCGGAGAGGACGGATGCGGATGAGTGTGCGAGACAAACGTGTTCAGACACGGACGTTCAGGTTCTAATGAGCAGGTCTCTGCACTGCAGAACTCCCCGCTTCAGAACTCAAAACCCTGCAGAACCGCAGACATCAGAACCAGACTACAGATTGATCCAGACGTTCTGCAATGGTCTGACTGAGAGACAGAGACAGAGAGAGAGACAGAGAGAGAGACACTAACTCACCACAGTGTGGAGATTAGACTCAGTGAAGGTGTGGAACACTCGGTGGAGGACACGGGACAGAAGCCATTCAGCCCCCGGGAATGATGGGAAATGATGCGAGCCAAAGAGTCACGGACGTCTGATTAATGTCCCGCTGAAGTAGGGCGGAACATAGAAAGCAGAACCCTGAAGGTACTCAAGATAAAATCTCATTTAACTCCATTTACCTCCTCAGCACACTGTACAGGAACCATCACCCAACAGCCATGGTTCCTCCTCAGTCCTGACAGAAACAACGTTCTAAAAGCAACACCACCCGACACGAAGGAGCTCCGCTCACAGATCAGACACCGGTCCGATCTAAAGCACCGGTCCGACCTAAAGCACCGGTCCGATCTAAAGCACCGGTCCGATCTAAAGCACCGGTCCGATCTAAAGCACCGGTCCGACCTAAAGCACCGGTCCGATCTAAAGCACCGGTCCGATCTAAAGCACCGGTCCGACCTAAAGCACCGGTCCGACCTAAAGCACCGGTCCGACCTAAAGCACCGGTCCGATCTAAAGCACCGGTCCGACCTAAAGCACCGGTCCGATCTAAAGCACCGGTCCGACCTAAAGCACCGGTCCGACCTAAAGCACCGGTCCGACCTAAAGCACCGGTCCGATCTAAAGCACCGGTCCGATCTAAAGCACCGGTCCGATCTAAAGCACCGGTCCGATCTAAAGCACCGGTCCGATCTAAAGCACCGGTCCGACCTAAAGAACCGGTCTGATCTAAAACACCGGTCTGTTCTAAAACACCGGTCCGACCTAAAGCACCGGTCCGACCTAAAGCACCGGTCCGATCTAAAGCACCGGTCCGACCTAAAGCACCGGTCCGACCTAAAGCACCGGTCCGATCTAAAGCACCGGTCCGACCTAAAGCACCGGTCCGATCTAAAGCACCGGTCCGACCTAAAGCACCGGTCCGACCTAAAGCACCGGTCCGATCTAAAGCACCGGTCCGATCTAAAGCACCGGTCCGATCTAAAACACCGGTCCGATCTAAAGCACCGGTCCGATCTAAAGCACCGGTCCGACCTAAAGAACCGGTCTGATCTAAAACACCGGTCTGTTCTAAAACACCGGTCCGACCTAAAGCACCGGTCCGACCTAAAGCACCGGTCCGATCTAAAGCACCGGTCCGACCTAAAGCACCGGTCCGATCTAAAGCACCGGTCCGACCTAAAGCACCGGTCCGACCTAAAGCACCGGTCCGGCTCAGAAAGGTTCCGGGTTGAGAGCCTGCACGGTATGAAGGTCTGATGAGGTTTAATTAACCTGATGTTTTGTGCTGAACCTCAGGGGACATCAGGGGACATTAGGGGACATTAGGGGACATTAGGGGACATTATGGGACATTATGGGACATTAGGGGTGATGTCGTTCAGGTTTAACGACGTATTCATCAGGAATAAAGGTGAGACGTCTTTAAAAAAAGAAAAGTTCCAGCCCGCCTCTCCAGCCTCCATTAGTTCCACAAAGAACCCCCGGCGCGCCCCTCTGTTCTGCTCTTCATTGTTTGGGGTTCCAGAGCGGCCGCGGCGGGATGAAGACTGAACGTCCAGCTGATGGAGGAGGAAAAGGAAAAGGAACCAAATTCAGACCAGAGTAATAAACAGAGAACTTCAGGTCATGTGATAACAACACAGCTGAGCCAGCACCGGACCGTCTCTAACAGAACCGGGGTGGAACCTCGTGGTTCTGATATAAAACAGGAACTGGGTCTCGGTGCCGCTCACTAACATCAGAACACATCTGATTGGTGTTGAGTCCAGAGTGAAGGGCGGGGTTTAGGTGGGCGGAGCCACATTCACAGCATCTGACCCAAAGAACTTCTGACCCAAAGAACCAGGATGCTTCAGGCAGAGGAGTCTGAACGCAGCCGCTCTCACGAGTCCACAGCGCCACCACATGGACAAACCCGGAACTGACGGTGCACAATGGAACCCTGTTCCACAAACACGCTCACAATCCAGAACCACAGGGTTCATCATCCAGACAACCAGGACCGAGCCTCGTTCAGGAACTTCACCGGTTCGGTCTTTAGAACTACAGAACCCTGCGTTCCTCTGATCAGACTGAGGAGAGCCTGGGTTCGAACCTGGAGCCGCGTCATTAATCATTCATTTAATATTCAAATACAGGAATCATTTTAATTAAGGTCCTGGACATCATTAACCTCAGATCCGACCCTGACCATTAAACCCCGACAGCAGAACACACAGAACTTCAGAACACTCAACTCACCTGAGCGCTCACCTGCCGCTTTCCCTTCGCGCATGCGCACTGCGTCCTCGACACCTGGCGCGTTGCCAGTACCTCTTTATTCACTCATTTATTAAAAACGAGAAGCTTGTAAAGACATTCAGGTGACTCCACAACTGAATTTACAGAACCCGCCCCCAGAACCCAGAACTGAACTTCAGAGATGCAGCAGCATCATATAAAGATCAGAGGAGGTTCTAGAACACAGAGAGGGCATGAGGAAGATCTATAGACAGCAGGATGAAGAACTCTCCCCCGTTTACCAGAGAGCCAGATGATTATAGGTTCGTTTCTTACATATCCAGTAGGTGTCGCTCTGTGACGTCATTCTTTCATTAAAGCCTCTGCCCTGTGAGCTTCACGGAGTTAAACCATCAGTGCTTCAGCTGAACCTGCAGAACTTTCAGAAGAGGAACCCGATCGGTGACTTTCATTAATTGGATCGTTAACGAGTGTGCTGACCGAGGTCAGTGCTGCCCACCGCAAAATAATGAAGCAGAGATGTGAAGCATGAGGACAGGGTTTATTACTGAACGCCAGCACGTGATCAGAATGCTTCAACTCTTCAGCATCCCTCTGGACGGGACAGGCATCCTCTGAAGGGCGGGCGGAAGGTCAGGGCTCGCAGGTCTCCGGGTGTCGCTGGCGCCCGCTGAGCCGTGGCCGCCCGTTAGGACCGCCGCCGCGAGGTCAGATGAAGGCATTTGAGGACCTGGAAGTAGAGCCCGCTGGAGTATAGAGGTGCTGCTTAAGCTTCCGGTTACGGCTCCATCGTACAGCAGCCTTCAGCCGGAGGGCCGGCGGCCGGCTACTGAACCTGAAGCAGAACTTTGCTTGTCGACACCTTGGCTTTGGCTGTTGGTTCTCATAAGCTCTCCCGAGATACCGGTTGAGGTAACCATGGTGTCAGGTGACCGTTGGCCCGCTGCAGAATTGAAAGCAGAGGAGAGTCGGCCGGTGCCATCTTGAATCTGGACAGCCTTGCTGTACCCTTGATATCCTCTGGGGGCATTTGAGAGGACAATGGAATCAGGTACTCCATGTGATGATCCTCTCAGGTTGGAGATTCGATGGCCGACTGCTGGACTTGAAGTGGAAATCCACCGATGGAAGCTGCCTTGGGCCTGGGGACCCAAACTTTGAGATCGACCGTACCTTGATGAGGGGCCCCAAGAGAACCCATAAGTAGAGGAACTTTGTTCTTGAGGGGTTCTTAAAATGCCAGATTGTTGGTCGACTGTAAAAGCAGATGTAGGGCCCACCGGGGTTCCTGGAGACCGTAGAGCACCTTGTGCTACAGCAGATGGAAGTCTGTAGATGGGGGAGCATCAGAGAGTGAGAGATCCTCAGATACCCTCAGCATAACACACACCTCTTGTGGATTGTTGTCTGCATTCTGTAGAACTTATTGTTCTCACCATGCAGCGGTCAGAAAACCAGAGATCATTCAGAAAGTTCAGGGATGGACGGATGGATGGTTAGTTGGATGGATGGATGGTTGGTCAGTTGGTTGGATGGATGTTTAGTTGGTTGGATGGTTAGTTGGATGGATGTGGTTAATAAAGAGTCAAATGAAATCATTTATAAAAGGCGTCTTTATTCTGTGTTGAAAACAAAGTGTGCATTAAATTTAAGCTCCACGGCGCTGATGCACGTCCTGCTGTCTCTCCGTCCGTCCGTCCGTCCGTCTGTCCGTGTTACATGCATGTGCTTGTGGCCGCGTGTCGATACAATCAGGGTGAGGTCATGTATAATATCAAATAGATTGGAACCTTGAGAATAAAACTATGGACTGTAGAACTCCTAACTCTAGAACCCGAACTCAATCTCACAGGAACTGGTTGATGGACTCACAGTAACATCACCATGAAGAGATAAGCTTCACTCTGTCCTCTGCTTCCTGTTACGGACGGACGGACGGACTGATCCGAGTAGTCATCCAGTGGACATTAAATACACATTCTAATGTCCAGAAGAACACTGAGTGACCTACGTTCTGATCTGAACGCTGACAGCTGATTGGTTCTCCTCTTTCAGATCAGACAGGACATCGGTACACCACCGTCCAAAAATCAGTGCAACCACATATACACTTTAACCTTATATACACGTACAGTACAGTCAGAGAGAGACAGACAGATGTACCAAACAAACCATCTACTGAACTTCAGAACGTGTCCTCAGTGACTCCTCCACACTTCGTTTGGATCTCTGCAGGGAATCTTTGGTATGTTCTTTGGAAAGTTGGACTTTGGGTTTATGATGGAGGTCATGAAATGAAGATGTTGAGACCTTCCAATGGAGATTTCAAATGTGGAACCTGAAATGATGAGGTCTTGTGGATCTGTACCTGATTCATCACACTCCTGTCACATGACTATGTTCCAGAGGAGAACACGTGACCCGGCAGTCATCATGATGCCTGATGTTTTCTAATAAATGTTGTGGAGTGATGTACATATGATCTTTGGAGGTAGGGCTTTGGTTGGAGGAACAGCTGGTAGGTCACTATCTGGAAATGGAGAGCCTTTCCTCAGACCTACAGTGGAGGTGGATGGGATAGGGCTGATGATCCGGGTTCTGCAGCAGTTCTGAAGGTGTGAATGTGGATCTGTGACCTGAAGTTCTGAGCTTTAAATCTGAAGACCTCATTCTTTCATGTTCTCCTTTTTGTCCTCTGACATTTCTTCCACTGATTTTCTTTTGAAGAACCCAAACTAGGAAGAGAGAGGAAGTTAATGAGCTCAGTGTCTGATGCTGACTGAAATCAGTCAGTCAGTGGTTCAAGCTGCAGTGGGTCTCACCTTCCAAAGACAGAAGATAACCAGCGCCAGAATGAGCAGCCCGATGAGGATACTGAGGATGATGATCCACAGAGGAATCCCACTACGAGACTCCTTTAAGACCTGAACAGTTACCTTCAAGAACAGAGATTCATCTGGTTATTCCATCACTGAGGAACATCACACTGAGGAACATCACAGCAGGAGAAGTAATCATGATGATCATAAAACTGAGGATTACAATCAGCATCCACCTCATGATCCATGTCTCCACAATGTTTCCATCCATAAATGAGAACATTAATCATTATGATGAACTACATGAGGATGAATCATTTAGGAACCGATGGTTCTAAAGAGAAACCATTCCACAAAGCTAAAATGTTCTAGATTCATTGATCCATCATGTGATGAAGTTCTCTCACCTCTCTGCTCTCATCATTAGTATTCAACTGGAACAGAGTCGAGGGTAGAACCTTCAGATCAGCATGAACCTTCATCACCACGCTGGTAAACTCCCCCTGTACACAGACATCATCGTCATCATCATCATCATCATCATCATCATGGTATAAAATTAATTACAAAAATAATAATAAACTAAACAGAGTTCTCTGTCTCACTTTGATGAAGGTCGGCTTCCAGACCCTGAAGGTCACGTTAATCTGATTGGTTTTAACAGCTGGAAGCTGACAATCAAATGACCTGCAGGGGTGCAGCTTCTCCTTACAGCTCTGAGAGAGAGACAGAGAGAGAGACACAGACAGAGAGAGAGACAGACAGAGAGAGAGAGAGACACACAGAGAGAGAGAGAGACAGAGAGAGAGAGAGACACACAGAGAGAGACAGAGAGAGAGAGACAGAGAGAGAGAGACACAGAGAGAGAGAGACAGAGACAGAGAGAGAGAGAATTATGTAAACTGAAGAACAGGATGAACTTGAATCTTGTGTCTTTGTCGCCCTCTGGTGACCAACTGCTGAATGTTTTGTGGATTGTTTGAGGTCAGATAATCTACATCTCCTGCGGTGGTCTGGAGGTTCCTGATTTCAGGAGTTTCAGTACAGAACCTTAAAGATTTTATGAGAGAGTAACCTGAAGCCAGATCTCACCACAAAGACCTGGTTCCAGTCTCCAGAACCGAGCACGAAGCTCACAAGAACAACGCCCCAAATTCAAGGTTCTCCAACCTTCAACTTCTGAAACCCAAACTGTTCATTCTTTTGAATTTCAGATCTTAATAACGATTTGGTGCAGTGTGGTTCCTGTAGCATGGTTCCTGTAACTCAATTCCATGAGAGGTTCTGATGGTTCTCTCAGACGGTGATCTTCACTCACCAGAACGTAGTCACTGAGTGTCTCAGCTTTAGGGTTGGGGGTCACAGGGTTCCCTTTACCAACGTTCATCCAATTCAACATGGACCTGACGTCACAGGAGACATTCTGGAGGAAAGAGAACACTCATGGAGAACCCTGCAGAGACCTGTAAGTGATGACATCATGGTCAGTGTGATGTAGGTGCTCACCGCTGTGGAGGTGACGTGTGTCAGATACAGCAGAGGGTTACTCCCAGACGTTAAGAACGGAAACATTACAGATAAACTGAAAGGAAGGACCACGGCATGGTTCTCGATCTGAAAAACAAACAGAAGACGGTGCCATCACTGTTCTAACGACAGAGTTCTAATGCTTTCAAAATGGTTCCTTACCGTGTAGCTAACGTTCACTTCCTGTCCGATGTCGGTGATGTCAGTGATGACGGTGGGTCCAGCCTCGCCCTCCTTCAGAACCAAATGATCCTCAGCCATGAACCTCGCTCTGCCAAGAACCCAATCAAGAACATCACAGGCTCCACCTCTCAGCAGCTCATTTCTATTTCATGAGCAATAATACAGAACCCCCCCCCCACACACACACACACACACACACACTCACACACTCACACACACACTCACAATTTATGCAGCTTTAGGAGCTCCACCCTTTGAACTGTGTGAGTGTGTGTGTATGTGAGTGTGTAGTGTGTGTGTGTGTGTGTGTGTATTTGTGTGAGTGTGTAAGTGTGTGTGTGTATGTGTGTGAGTGTAAGTGTGTATGTGTGTGAGTGTAAGTGTGTTTGTGTGTGTGTGTGCGTGTACTCACACTGTGAACCTCACTCTGGGTTGGTACTTCACTGAGATGATGATCTGCACAAAGTTATCGTTGTGTCCTGATTGAAGTTCCTCACTGTCACTGAGGAGACACAGACAGAACCTTAGAACCATGGCGTCAAACTCCACAGCCCCCGTTCTGGGCATGTGAGCACCCCCACCTGGACGCCGTCACGTTGATCACGATGTCTTTTCGGATGTGGGACGGATTGACCTCGAAGAGGATCCTGAAGTCCTCCTGTGGAACCAATGAATGCAAAAGGAACTGAACCTGGAGCGTGTTCTTGTGAGCAGAGGTTCTGACCCACCAGTCGAATGGATTTGATGAACATGGAGGTGTTGAGGGTGAGAGTTACCTCCACGTTGGTTTTGAGGAAGGGATAGGCCACAGCACAGACGGTTCTGGTGTGGTTCAGCTCACAGTCCTTATCTTTGGGCTGAAAGTAAACAGACAGGTTGCCATGTGAACCAAAAGAACCCCACTACAGACGTCCTGTATGGTTCTGCATTGAATCATGAGGAGGATGGGGGGGGGGCCTGACCTCCACTTTGACATAGTTGATGTTCTCCGTGGTGCTGAGCGTGACCTTGGTGTTGTAGGCGTTGTCCCCACTGTTCTTGATCTTGATGTGAACGTGGAACTTCTCCTGAGAGGCTTTGATGAGAAGCCTGAACCATCACACAGGAACCAGAAAGAACCCCAAAACCCACAGATTCTAAATCAGTCTGATTACAGGAACCATAATCTGAATAATCTCACACACAGGGATTAACTGTTCTAAACACACAGAAACCAAACGGGAACCAACAGGAACCAACGGGACCCAACAGGAACCAACAGGACCCAGTGAGGTTCTCTTTATCGGACGTCTAATTTGATTGGTCATATATTTTTAAATTTTTTCTTTATTTGGAGTTGAATCGGGTTCTTCGTTCTGCTTCTGTAAACAGACTGAACCAACAAGATCTCCAACATCTGGAGCAGCTCTGCATCTGCATCTGCCCTTTTATGGTCTTTTCAGTCTGAAGCTGATCTGAGATCAGATGATCTCCACTGTGACCTGGGTTCTGATCCGATCTCAGAATGCTGCATCATCTGCTTTCATCCACCCTCATTATCTCAGTTTCACATCCACCCTCATTATCTCAGTTTCATATCCACCCTCATTATCTCAGTTTCATATCCACCCTCATTATCTCAGTTTCATATCCACCCTCATTATCTCAGTTTCACATCCACCCTCATTATCTCAGTTTCACATCCACCCTCATTATCTCAGTTTCACATCCACCCTCATTATCTCAGTTTCACATCCACCCTCATTATCTCAGTTTCATATCCACCCTCATTATCTCAGTTTCATATCCACCCTCATTATCTCAGTTTCACATCCACCCTCATTATCTCAGTTTCACATCCACCCTCATTATCTCAGTTTCACATCCACCCTCATTATCTCAGTTTCACATCCACCCTCATTATCTCAGTTTCATATCCACCCTCATTATCTCAGTTTCACATCCACCCTCATTATCTCAGTTTCACATCCACCCTCATTATCTCAGTTTCACATCCACCCTCATTATCTCAGTTTCACATCCACCCTCATTATCTCAGTTTCACATCCACCCTCATTATCTCAGTTTCATATCCACCCTCATTATCTCAGTTTCATATCCACCCTCATTATCTCAGTGTATCTTTGATGCTACCTCCACCTCACCTGCTGACGTTAGCTGTAGCTCTGAGTTGGAGATCAGCGATGCACTTCTCGTTACTCCCACAATCCACTAAAGCAATCTGAAAAATAACCAATCAGCTTTCAGCTTCCACACAAACCACACCCCTCAGTTTCTATTGTTTGAATGTTTTACTTTTTGAAGAATAAAGTTGTTTATAATTTATATAAACAGCTGTGGAACGTTCTGAAACACACATCTGTTCCTCAGGTTCCTCAAACCCAGAACCTGCTCATGGACACGGAATGGAAACAGTTTAGGGAAGGCATCAGTGCACAAAGTAAGATCCATAAAGTCATGGAACCTGAAGAACCTGCCTGAGGCTGGGGTACGAACTGGGTCAGTCTGGTTCATTGCAGCTCCTGAGCGTAAGCGTCTCCGAGAGCAGCAGGTTCTCCAGCGTTCCCTTCACGTTTACATTTGGTCATTTTATCCAAACGACGTACCAATATCCCAACTTTAGAGAACACTGGGTTGGGACAGCGCCCCCTGGAGTAATGAGGCTTTGCTCAAGGACCCAGATTGTTAACTTCAGAGAACCTGGGTTTGAACCCACCACCTTCAGACTGACAGCTCCACCCGAACCACCGAGCTGCCGTGTTGTGGTCGCGGTCAGTGAAATGTGAGGAACGTGAGAGCTTCCACGGCTCTGAGAGGGAAATCTCTGAGAACATGTGAATCAGTGTGCTGGATCTCATCAGGTTCTGGAGCAGCTGTTCCACATTCCTGGCTCGGAGCTGAACAGCCGACTGAGCGCAGATCTGGAACCGTGGAACCTTTAGAGAGCGATGCTCAGTGTGTTTATACACCGAGAGGAACCGTGTTCCACCCCGCAAGCTCAGAACATGACACTGATGACCCATCTCCTGACCTGAAGATGGAGGTTCCTGTGGGTGGAGCTCAGCTCACCGTTTTATTGAGTGAGGTGTCCAGAGTCTCGTCCACGACCGGCCCGCTGTCCTCATCCGCCAGACCGAAGTCCAGAGACACCAGCAGAGGGTCCCGAAAGTCCAACTTCTCCTGCTCAGGAGAGAAGAGGTGACATCATCAGGACTCTGAAATCTACTGACCGTCCTGAGAACACTGAGACATTATGACATCACAACATCTATGAGAGATCCTGATCATCGTTAATGTAACGATTCAGATTAATTAATGATTCAAACTTACAAACACTAATGTAGGTACCTTCTGACCCCCCCCCCTCACCCTCCCAGGTCCAAACCACCCGCCCTACACCCCTCCTCTAACCCCCCCCCCCCCCCCCCCGCGTGTGGACTGTTCACTTGCCGACATGTAGAAGGTCAGGTTGGTGCAGTGGACGTTGGTGACGCTGACGTTCCTCTGAAGCTTCCTCTCATTTTTTTCCAGAAATTTAGCTCTTGCTACGGTTCTCAGAGAATCCACGGTGAGAGTGTATCGTACAACTGTACACACACACACACACACACACACACACACACACACGGTTAACATCAGCCTGTTTGATTTCAGGTGGTAGATCATCAGTGAAGGTTTCTTTATCACTCATCAGCCAATCAGCTTCTCTCACTCAGTTCTGGACTTTGAGTTTACACCAATCAGGAACCTTTTTTTTGGACCTGGTTCTGGTTCTTAATTCCTCCAGCATGAGTACATAAGTCTGCATACAAAGCTCTGAGGAATCGGGTGCCGGTCCTCACAACCCACTGGCTCGTCTAACATTAACTCATCACAGGACATCGTCAACAGCGGCAAGACAAAAACACACAGAGGAACTCACACTGCTGAGCAAGCACCTTCACATTTCTAAAAGCTATTTTAGGAACTAAAAACAGTTCCCCCTGAGGCCTGAGCCCCGTCTTCTCGCCCCACCCAGAGACCGCGTCTCCACCACGTCCCACAGCTCAGAGAGGAGGAGGAGGAGGAGCAGCGGGAGGATGAAGGTCAGGGACTCACGGGCTTTGCTCTCGCTGAGGTTCTCAGACTTCACCCTGAAGCTGAAACACACTCGGGTCTGCACACACACCGTCTCTCTGCCCTGCACTCTGCAGGTGGGCTGCTGGAGGTTGATCTTGTTGGGTTCGAAGCTCATGTTTGCGTAGAGTTCCGCCACGTCCCGAGACCTGAGACAGAAACCACAGGGTTCATGGTTCCGGACTCAGCATCACAAAGACTCCTGAAGAACCTCTGAAGAACACTGTTACACACACTCATACACACCTGCACCACCACGTTAATACTGAGAATCCTCCACCACCCTAACACCTGCTCTGTGAGGTCCTGATCATCAGAGAACATACCAAAGAACACTAACAGAGTACAGAAACAGATGGACTACAAACCCCAGCTGTCTGATCAGAGGAGACACTGTGGACAGTGAGAGCAGCAACAGAGAGCTGTCTCTAATAAAGTGACCGGTCAGTTTATATTATAATGAAATGTTAATCTAATTAAAGTCTTTAGAACCCGATGATGATGATGATGATGATGACACACATCTCAGTGAAGCTTTGGTTCTGGTTCATCATTGGGGCATTAATGTGAAGTCCCGCCCCTTTTGGCCCTCTGACAGTTTTGATTGATTTAAGAACTGTTCCCATGACCCCCTCAGAACCTGTGGCCCAGCTGAGGAGGAGGAACAGATGGGGGCAGCGCTGAGTTCTCAGGTTCCTTTAAATGGTTCCAGACCTGAGGGCTTCAAGTGCTCCCACAGAAATCCTGATATACAGGAACAGGAAGGAACCTCACAACACTCCAGAGGAACCAGAACCAAAGCCTGAGAGCCAAAGGAGGAACTCCTGTCTCTCAGCTGCGCTGGGTTCAGGAACTTCAACGTTCCCATCACAAGTTCCTTAAATGCAGACAGTCAGCACCGAGAGGAGGAGGAACCTTTTCTTCACTGTTTTGATTTATCCCCAGAGTTCCTGAGAGTGCGTGTGTGGGGGGGGGGGGGGGTCAGCTGGTGCCGGAACACTGGACTTCCCCAAATTCAGCTTCAGCAGCTGGGAACAGGAAGTGGGGGCGGAGCCAGGAGGGAGGGGCCAGACCTCACTGCACTTCCATTCCAAGTGGAATCTCAGAACAGTTCAGTTCCTGATCCTCACAGCGTGGAACCTTCACCCGTCAACAAGTGGGGGGGGGGGGGGTTCATAGTCAGCATTCCAATTCACCTCGTACAGTTTTCACAGTGTATTCAAATGAGCAAAATAAACCACTCCCACTTATAAAGGATGCATCCCATAATAACTCTCCATCAGTCTGCGGAACATCTCACCAGTACAGTGCTGCTCCACCGAGTCCTCCAACCGTCACGTCCACCATGCCGTCGTCGTTCAAGTCCATGATTCCATGAATAGACTGACCGAAAAACTTCATCTTCTCTCCATCACCTCCAGAGGCAATGCGCTACCCCCCCCCACACACACACACACACACACACACACACATACACACACATACACACACACGTTTACAGACAAATCACCTTCAGAGAGCCAGACGGGGCCTGCAGTTCCCTGCAGACACACTAGGTGGCAGTAACAGCTTTTGAATATCACACCTCAGCAGAGTGAGAGCAGAGTGAGAGCAGAGGTCACCTGGTTCTCGTTACCTGGACGTATTTCTTACGGATGGTGCGCTGAGAGCCATGGTAAATGTACACTGCCCCCCGGTGGTCATTCTCCAGTGGCGCACCAATCACCACGTCGTTGAAGCCGTCCAGGTTGAGGTCAGGGACGGCGGCGATGGCGGTGCCGAAGCGGGCGCCGCACGGCTCGTGTTTATTGGTGCAGGTCGCGTGTGAGCGCGAGGCGCAGCACGTCTGCTTCAGCGGCCGCAGCGTCATCTCCAGCTGGAACACGCCCTCCTGTGGAACCATCAGGTATTACAGCTTCAAACACACAGCACGTAAACAAGGTTGAGTGAGACGAGGAGTAACATACAGGGTTCTATAGGGTTCTACAGGGTATAACAGGGTATAAGTGAGTTCTGAGAAACTATCAGAACAGTTCCTGAAAACTGATGAACCCACAGATCACTATAAGAAGCACCATGAAATCTAAAGAGAACCAGTTTAGGAACCAAAGGGAACTTTTCATTTGGTTCCACAGGTTCCCCACATCAGGCGGTTCCTTACCGAGTCGAGTTTGTAAACGTAGACCTGTCCCTGCTCATCCCGCTCAGAACCCATGAACATCGGAGCTCCAACCAACAAGAGATCCGTGAAGGAGTCTCCATCAACATCCAGGGTCTGCAGCACCCCCCCGAAATACGACCCGATCTGAGACACACACACACACACACACACACACACACACACACACACTCAGACAGAGTGAGCATTGCGTGTATCTGAACAGGTGTAGGTGTGTTCTGAGTGCAGTACCTGTTCTCCGTTCAGGTTCTGTGTGATGGTCAGGTTCTGTCCGTGGTGGTGGAACACGGTGACTCTGCCGGTGTGGTTGTATCTCGGTGCTCCGGTGATGTAGAGAACCCCAGAGGGCGTGAAGGCCGACTGAACGTCATAACCTGCATCAATCAACCAATCATAAAGAGGAACATCAACGGCTCCATTTACATCCACTGCATGTGGAGGAACCTGAACCATCAGGAACTACAGCGGAACCATCAGCAGCAGCAGCAGCAGCGTGGTTCTGATAATTAAGCTGATTAATAATTAATCAGTCAGTCTGATCAGAGTGATCGACGTCCTGTTTGAATGATTCAGTGTCAGCTTCGGGTTCTGCTTCCACACCAACCTTCTCCTCTGAGGAACTTCCTTATAAGGTGTGTGTAGTTCCTCAGAGATGTGTTTACAGGAACGCGGTGGTGTTTAGACTGCGACTCGAACCCGAGTGTTTATAGCAGCAGCCCTGTTTCTGCTCTGAGTTTATTCTGAAGGTTCTCTGATGATTCAGAACATGTTCCACAGATCTGCTCAGTCTCAGAAGCTCCACCTTACGTACCCACGTATCCCGCCATGCCCTCGTACCGCTGCACCTGCGGCTGATGGAAGGCGTCCTTCTGAGGAACTATGAACTCGGTTCCGGACTGCATGACGACGGTACCGTTCCAATCGTAAGCTCCCACGGCGCCGAGAATCACGCCAGCCTGAAACATCACACGTCAGCATGATCGACGGGAAGCTCCGCCCCTTACACCTGATTGGATGAGCCCTTTAACATCAACGTCATCAGCGTGTGAGATACAAACCCTTTAAAACCCGCGTTCATGTGAACCGATCAGCGAGATCATTCAAATCTAAATGACCCCGGAGCCAATGAGCTGCGAGGTGGGCGTGGCCTCTACACGGTGTTTAAATCGGTGTGAGAGACTCACTCTGGAGGTGTGAACGCTGAACCCGGACTGAGACATCTCCATCTCAAACGACGAGGTGTGGTTCCCCGACGTAGCTGTGAACAACAAGAGGACCAACACTGCAATCACAACGTCCTCATGTCCCTCAGTCTGAGGAACCCGGCGAGGAACAGAGGAGCATGGCGGACACGCCGGGTTCTGATCCGTGGTTCCACGGTTCCCCTCACCCTCTAAAGCGAAGATCTTGCTGCCGAGAGCGTCGACGATGTTCAGGAGCGCTCGCTCGTCCGACACGTTGAAGAAATGGTCCTCCTCCTTGGAGCTGGCGATGAACTTGATCTGGTTGATGAAGGTCCTCACCTGCTCCAGACTTTTATTTTGGCGATTGTAATCCCCGAGCACCTGCGTTCAGAACAGAGCTGTAAAGATCAAAGCCTCTCTCCACCTGCCGCACCTTCAGATCAGATCAGAGATCAGATTAGAGATCAGATCAGAGATCAGACCAGAGATCAGATCAGATCAGATATCATATCAGAGATCATATCAGATCAGAGATCAGATATCATATCAGAGATCAAATCAGATCAGATATCAGATCAGATGAGAGATCAAATCAGAGAACAGATCAGAGATCAGATCAGATATCAGAGATCAGATTAGAGATCATATCAGAGATCAGATCAGAGATCAGAGATCATATCAGATTAGAGATCAGATTAGAGATCAGAGATCATATCAGATCAGAGATCAGATCAGAGATCAGATCAGATATCAGAGATCATATCAGATCAGAGATCAGATTAGAGATCATATCAGAGATCAGATCAGATGAGAGATCAGAGATCATATCAGATTAGAGATCAGATTAGAGATCAGAGATCAGAGATCATATCAGATCAGAGATCAGACCAGAGATCATATCAGATCAGAGATCAGAGATCCGATCAGATTAGAGATCAGATTAGAGATCAGAGATCAGACCAGAGATCATATCAGATCAGAGATCAGAGATCCGATCAGATTAGAGATCAGAGATCATATCAGATATCATATCAGATTAGAGATCAGATATAGAGATCAGAGATCATATCAGATCAGATTAGAGATCAGAGATCCGATCAGATTAGAGATCAGAGATCATATCAGATTAGAGATCAGAGATCATATCAGATCAGAGATCCGATCTCCTCAGTGAAGGCACGAGGTCAGTGCTTGCACACATTGACTCGGACGTCCACTCACAGCGATGGCGAACCTCTCGATGCCGTCCTCCTCGCAGGCCTCCACCACCTCCTTCAGCATGTAGTCGTCATGTGACTCTCCATCCGTGACGATCACCATGACCTTCTTGACCCCGGGCCTCGCCCCTCGTGCCGTCGTGAACGCCTCCATCCTGTTTGTTTAGAACGTCATCGTCTGATCCTCAACACTGAACAGCCCCCCCCCCCCCCCCCCGCTGACCGAACCTGGTGGTGTTGATGGCGTGGGCGGTCATGGTCTTCAGACCTCCTCTCTGCGTGATGGTGACGGCGTTCCTCACCAGGTTCTCGCTGCTGTTAAACTGACTGAGGTTAAAGACATGACCCACGTCCTCACCGTACGACACCACGCCGACCTGGAGAACACACGGTACCGTCAGCCCTGCCCCATCTACCACACGAGCCAATCAGATTCAATCAGATTCCAAACAACCCACATACCCAGCACCAGCTGCTTACCTGAGCCGGCGGGATCTGGATCTGTGAGAGGAACTTGTTCAGGA
>JAFMOC010000513.1:75000-115000 GCA_019802505.1 Corydoras sp. C115 | reverse complement strand
GAGGTTCTAATCCAGTCTAACCTCAGAGCCTCCTGCAGCCTCAGGTGCAGTTCCTCCATCAGGATTAGTTCAGGTTCTCTGAGGGAGGTGTGTATGTGAGGTCAGTTCTCTGATCTGGTTCCTGTCTCCTTTGGTTCCGGTGTGTTTATAGTTTGGGGACTGATGGTTCCTGCAGCGTGGAGGATCAGACCGGGGTTAGGAACCGCACATGTGGATGGAGTTCTGATCACAGGCAGCAGAGGGCAAAGGTCACGGGTTAACATCCCAAATACAGTGTGCACTTTAGAAGAACATCCTCACGGTCACATGACTGACCTCTACAGGAGGAACTGAACGTTGACCCTGAGTCCCGGAGGTCAGACATATTTATTTTCATAAAGAAATCAGAGAGGAGTCCACTCTCTGTTCAATAACAACTGATTCATGATTCATCTTTCAAACGATTCGTCTCTGAGCAGATCATCAGGAAGTGACTCACTGACGAGGCGCCATCGATCTGCAGACGATTCACTCTGTATGAAGTGAATCGTTTGCTCAGACTGAATCAGAATCACTTCCCTCATTTTCAGTGATCTGACTGTTGAATCAGTGAATCGTTTGGTGTTGATTCAGATGATTATTATGGATCTGATGATCTGATTACATCAGTCTGATTAAAGGTGAAGCGGAACTCTCATTACATCAAAGACTTCAGAGATCCGTTTAAATAAAACGAGAACGAGAACGACTGCACACACTAATGCCATTATCATAAGAGCTGCTCTCTCACTGCGAGTGTGTGTGAGTGTGTGAGTGTGTGTGTGTGTGTGTGTGTGAGTGTGTGTGTGTGTGTGAGAGAGAGAGAGAGAGAGAATAAGTCTGCTCATTTCCTTTAAAGCTTTATTGATCTCCGGCTTCATTACATTTCAGATGTGTGTTAGAAACAACTTCAGCTTCTGACATCATTAAACTGTCATTTACATCAGTATACACACACACTCACATATACACACACACACTCACTCACACACACACACACACACACACACACACACACACTCACATATACATATACACAAACACTCATACACACACACACACACACATACAAACTCACACTCACACACATACAAACTCACACAAACACACACACACACATACAAACTCGCGCTCACACAAACTCACACACACACACTCACGAGGGTGACCAGATTCCAGTTCAGTAGATGTGGGACAAAGACTATGTTTGTGTGGGACATCAACGCAGAGTCTAAAATAACTTAAAAAACATCTCTATTCTATATATATATATATATATGTGTGTGTGTATGTGTGTGTGTGTGTGTGTATGTGTGTGTATGTGTGTGTGTGTGTGTGTGTGTTAAACAGTCAGTTCTTTAATGTGCTAAAGTGTATGACCTTCCTGTATTTCTCTCACAGTATATGTATAAATAACTTGTGTATTTTATTTAAATGTCTCTGTCTCTAACGTGAGGAAACCGTAATCATGAAACTTTCATACGATTTCACGACTTTCTCAAATCAAAACGTCTTTAAATGTTCGGGTTTGAGCAGAGCGCATGCGCATGCGCAGACGGAAACCTGCTTCTGATCAACATGTCATATTCCTGCAGACCTCCTGATGCATGCCGCTGATGTTCTCACCTCATTTGCATAATTTGTGTTGGTGGGCGGGCCCTTAACCTGCGTCCGCGTTCTCGATTGGTTGACATTCAAACAGCCCGCCTTCCCCCCCCCCCCCCGATAACAGACGACACAGCCGTCCAATGGCAGATCATAAAACAGGCATTTCATACCTGCAGTCTGATTTTAATAACAATGTGGGACAACGTCTCAATCTGCGGGACGCAGGAAACGTAACGAAACTGCGGGACTGTCCCCACAAAGCAGGACATCTGGACACCCTAACACTCACACTCACACTCACACTAACACTATCACACACACTATCACACACACTCACACTCACACTAACACTAACACACACACTAACACTAACACTAACACTCACACTCACACTAACACTCACACTCACACTCTTTGTAGAACTGTATAATTTTTTTAATCAGCAACAGTTCCAGCCCTGAGGCTGATGGGCTACAACAGCAGTGTTCATTTGCTGAGTCATTTAGCGGAAGCTTTTATTCAATTTGTTCTGAATGAGAGATCAGAGAACCCTGAGTGTTAGAACATTAGCATCAGAGAACCTTCATTTACATCAAGACCAGATCATTTTCTACAGGGATAGGACCCAGGACCTGATCAAACACTGAGATCATACATTTAAAATGAAGTCACTGTTTTATCTTCAGAACATTATTCACATTCAGTTGATATTATGGGATGGTTCAGAGTGGTTTTAAAATAAACATAAGATCAGGATTAAGATCAGGATTAAGATCAGTTCAATCAGAGGCTTAATCTGAGGATTAAATGAAATGAAACTGAAACAGTTCATAAACATTACGAGCGACTGAAGGAACAGTAAGTTCATAAACACAGTGAGGGAGAACTAAAAGGTTCCTCATGAAGGCCTCTGTAGTTCCTGATCCAGATGTGTCCTCTGGAGAGGTGATGAACCCGCTCCTCCCCCAGCACAGCGGCTCCCCCCCCCCCCCCAGCCATCAAAACCTCCCACTGAACCCCACCCTGCCGCTCCCCGACACCTGAACACACACACACACACACACACACACACACACACACACACACACACACGGTCTAAATATACACACGGGTCATTTCCTGTTTCTGTACAGAGCTCCAGCACTGCAGCACGAGCAACGGAGAGCATCAACAGAGGACGGGTTTAATAAACCTGCTGGACTACGATCAATAATCAATAATCAATCCTCTGATTGGGTGACGTGGGATTAAAGCTGCTCTGATTGGGTGACGTGGGATTAAAGCTGCTCTGATTGGGTGACGTGGGATTAAAGCTGCTCTGATTGGGTGACGTGATCTTTTCATGAGCAGGAATAATCTCATGAACCTGAACCTCAGAAGATGAGAGTGAGGAACGAACATGAACCTGAGGTTCCTGCGGTACACCCTTATTACAAAATACAGGAAGTGACATCAGAGTCTGTTCAGCAGCTCGTTCTCCATCATTCTGCAAACTGAGCTGCTCTCACCTCCAGGTTTCTGTCTCTGAAGTGTGACATCCTCTAACATGCACACAGCATGACATCACTTCCTTTACATCCTCCTTTGTTCTTATATTGTTCTTTAAACCTTCAGCACATTGATCAGAACACGGACCTCAATCAGACTCCATGATCCCCTCAACCAATCACCAATCACAACCAATCAACCAATCAACCAATCACCAATCACCAATCAACCAATCACCAATCACCAATCACAAATCAACCAATCACCAATCACAAATCAACCAATCACCAATCACAAATCAACCAATCACCAATCACAAATCAACCAATCACCAATCACAAATCAACCAATCACCAATCACCAATCACCCAATCACCAATCACAAATCAACCAATCACCAATCACCAATCACCCAATCACCAATCACCAATCAACCAATCACCAATCACCAATCACCAATCACAAATCAACCAATCACCAATCACAAATCAACCAATCAACCAATCACCAATCACCAATCAACCAATCACCAATCACCAATCAACCAATCACCAATCACAAATCAACCAATCACCAATCACAAATCAACCAATCACAAATCAACCAATCACCAATCACAAATCAGCCAATCACCAATCACCAATCACAAATCAGCCAATCACAAATCAGCCAATCACAAATCAGCCAATCACAAATCAGCCAATCACAAATCAACTATCACAAATCAACCAATCACCAATCACCAATCACAAATCAACCAATCACAAATCAACCAATCACAAATCACAAATCATCAATTACAAATCATCAATCATTACAGTTCACATGTTCCATACAATCAAGTTAACGTCAGCTGATTTTATATAAACATCAGATAATCAGATGTGACCACGACTGCTACACACACACACACACACACACACACACACACACACACACACTGCACCTTTAAAGTAGTGTACTGTACTACACTGAATCTTTTGAACAAACACCCGCTGAAGGAAACAATAATAATAATAACAATAATAATAATAATAATAATAAATAATAATAATAAAGGGGGGGGGGGCAGGTTTAATGATTGCACAGTGGAGCTGCATTTCTGCAGAATTACTGACTGATCTTCTCATCTGTAAGTTGCTTTGGATAAAAGTGTCTGCTAAACAACTGAATACAAATATAAATATAAATATAAATATAAATGTAAATATAAATACTGAACTGTGTTTTTTCATTCACTGTAAATAATTATAAATTCTTTTAATTACAGTTCACTTTAAAACAGAAGGTTATCAGATGAGATGCTCTGAGGAGTCTGAGTGAGGTGGGGCACTGCTGTTGGGTGAGAGGACCCGCACCCGCACACCCTCACCCTCACACCCGCACCCTCACCCTCACACCCTCACCCTCACACCCGCACCCTCACACCCTCACCCTCACACCCTCACCCTCACACCCGCACCCTCGCACCCGCACCCGCACCCTCACACCCGCACCCTCGCACCCGCACACCCGCACACCCGCACCCTCACACCCTCACACCCGCACCCTCACCCTCACCGCGCCAGAGCGCTTTGATCTTCAAACTTCAGACGTTCCGACACTCAGAGCCGCGTTCACGCGCACACTTCTGATAACAGATCAATCAGTGCCGCTTGCACGTGACACACCCAGCGCGCGCAGAACAGAACCGACCCGAACCGACCCGACCCGAACCGACTCACCCAGCGCCGCGGCTGATCCCACACTGCGCATGTCGAGCCCGCGTGCGTCCGCTGCAGCCACACCGACCGCGGGTTTGAACCTGACAGCGGGAGCGCGCGCTCGGGTACGCGCGGGGGCGGGGCGGGGCGGGGGAGGGGGCGGGGCCTGGTTTATACTCTGAAGGCTGAAGAGAGAGAACCTCCATCTAAACAACAGAGTCTGAAAGTGTTCCACACCCCACAGAACAAACCCCGAGCAGAGGAACCGGAGAACCGGGGACAGCATCACACCCTGCACACCCTGCACACCCACAGAGACCCCCTCTGACCTGCTGACCCAACCCCCCAGGGTCTGTGATGAAGAGGTTCTGCAGCGTAACGTCAGATTATTCATTATAAATGATATTTATGGTTCCAGAGTCAGGTCCATCAGAGGGTCCATCAGAGATTCTGAGGTGGAACCATGTGCTCATTTTGAGATGTTCTTTAGTCCGTCCCACCTGTCTGTCCTCCTGCACTGTGAGTCAGACACCTGATGAAGGTTCCAGTTCCATCTCTGACTCTGCACACGTAACAGTTCCATCTCAGGAAGTTCCTGAATCAGTTTACATCAGGCTTTCCTGTCTCCTCCATTCTGAAATCTTCTCTGGACTGCAGGAAGTCTGAGATTACCATTTCCTGTCTCGATTCCCATCTTCCGTGGACACGCCCGTCTCTGAGGGGTCTCACTGGAGCAGAGCCTTCAAATCAGATCTGCTTTCAAAATGGACCTGAAGAGACCATGAGAGAAGTGTGTGGACATCAGAGGACCTCCACCAAACAGAAGGTTTCAGGAGCGAGGAGACACTGCGGAACAGGAACCGAGCTGAGCTTACACGGTCAAACAGGAACCCTTTAGTTCCTTCATCAGTGTTCTGATGGTTCAGCTGATGAGTCTGATCAGAGTATCGATTCCTCAGAACTTTAAACGAATAAAACAGGAAGTGAACGTTTCCATGGAAATCTGTGACATCAGGAAAAAAAAACATTCAAAAAAAAAAAAGAAAAGAAATGCAATAAGGACAAACGGGGGGGGGGGGGCAGCTCCCGGGGGGAGTGGGCGGGAGGAGGAAGTGGAATTCAGATGCAGGAAGCAGATTTCTGTGAATAAAGGTCTGGACTTTGGACCTGCTCACAAGGAACAGAGTTCTATGGTGTGAGAGGTGAGAACCCTCACCCCCCTCCCCCCCCCCACCCCCCCACATTTAATAAGAACTGAACATGTTATTTAGAGAAACATTTTAACATGAATTTAATCTTCATCCATTCATCATCTTCCGCTTCATCCTCTATTAGGGTCGCGGTTCCCCATGCCCATCCAGGGGAGAACGTTTTGGGCGCTGGGCAGATACACCCAGGACAGGACGCCAATCCATCACTGAACACACTCACTCACACACACACTCTATATGGGGCAATTTGGAGAACTCAATTGACTTGATCCATGTTTTTGGACTGTGGGAGGAAGCCCACGCAGACACGGGGAGAACATGCAAACTCCACCCAGATGGGGATTCGAACCAGGAATCCCTAGTGCTGAGAGGAGAACATGCTAAAACACTAAGACACCGTGCCGCCCCATGACTTTAATCTTATTTGAATTATTTATGATTATTATTTACTCGAACCCGAACACATTAAAGCTTTGATCAGAGGTTCCATCTGAATGTGTCATCATCCTCATCATCATCCTCATCTTCATCATCATCCTCATCTTCATCATCATCCTCATCATCATCATCATCATCTTTATCATCATCGTCGCCGCACATCAACAAGGCTCAACTTTGGGTCCGCTGCTGTTCTCCTTTCATGCTGACTCAGCGGGCTCAGTCATGTTTCTGGGTTCCATCAGAACCTCTACGTCCTTCAGACGCTTTCTTCAACATTTTGCAGCAGACGTGAAATAAACCCGAGGTGCCACGACCTCAGGAGACGAAACGGAGAGGGCTCTTCATTCTGCAGTCAAATCTAGAACAGGAACCAAAGTCAAAGCGGGCAGACCGCAGAAGGTTCCCCAGGACGCTGAGTAATCACAAACACCCTCCAAACAGAACCAACCCCAAAATAAACCCAACGAGGAAGTGACCTGGAACCCACAGGAACCTAACGAGCTAATTAACCTCAAACTGGAGAACCTGACAAACATCAAGAGAACATGATGACAGACGTCACGCACGCCTCTGAAGACATGAAGATCCTCTGAACATCTCCAGACTGTGAGCTGAGCTCATGGGGCGCCTCCACAATAAATGAAGTTTAGATTATAATTATATAATTAGATGATATTGATATTTCTTGCTGCTGTCGGTGCAGCGTGATGATGATGAGGGTTCCAGAACGTTGCAGAACAGTGGAACGTGCTGAAGGTGGGATGCTGATGCTGCTGTTTGGAGACTAAATGGTTCCTGTTCCGGAGGAGACACAGAGAACAGGACGTGGTCTGAGGAACATCATTCAGCAGTGCGTTCTGTCTTTTGTCCAGACTCTGGTTTCCTCTCTCTGTAGATCTAATCTAAAATAAACAGTGAGGGGGGGGTGGGGGCGGGGGGGAGGGGGGTGGGGGGTGGGGGGTGAGGGGGGGGTGAGTACTGCTGATTCCTCTCCTCCAAACCCGATCAGCGGCCCGAGACACCCCGAGACAACAGAACCTCAAACCCGATCAGCGGCCCGAGACACCCCGAGACAACAGAACCTCAAACCCGATCAGCGGCCCGAGACACCCCGAGACAACAGAACCTCAAACCCGATCAGCGGCCCCAGACACCCCGAGACAACAGAACCTCAAACCCGATCAGCGGCCCGAGACACCCCGAGACAACAGAACCTCAAACCCGATCAGCGGCCCGAGACACCCCGAGACAACAGAACCTCAAACCCGATCAGCGGCCCGAGACACCCTGAGATAACAGAACCTCAAACCCAGCGGCCCCAGACACCCCGAGACAACAGAACCTCAAACCCGATCAGCGGCCCGAGACACCCCGAGACAACAGAACCTCAAACCCGATCAGCGGCCCGAGACACCCCGAGACAACAGAACCTCGAACCCGATCAGCGGCCCGAGACACCCCGAGACAACAGAACCTCGAACCCGATCAGCGGCCCGAGACACCCCGAGACAACAGAACCTCGAACCCGATCAGCGGCCCGAGACACCCCGAGACAACAGAACCTGAGAACTGAGATCTCAGAGGGTTTGGGTTCTGTGGCTCTTTCATTACAGATACCTTCAGATCACTCAGGAGATCCTGCACTTACCCCACAGACAACAGTTACCCCACAGACAACAGTTACCCCACAGTTACCCCACAGACAACAGTTACCCCACAGACAACAGTTACCCCACAGACAACAGTTACCCCACAGTTACCCCACAGACAACAGTTACCCCACAGACAACAGTTACCCCACAGTTACCCCACAGACAACAGTTACCCCACAGTTACCCCACAGACAACAGTTACCCCACAGTTACCCCACAGACAACAGTTACCCCACAGTTACCCCACAGACAACAGTTACTCCACAGTTACCCCACAGTTACCCCACAGACAACAGTTACTCCACAGTTACCCCACAGTTACCCCACAGACAACAGTTACTCCACAGTCCATTCAGTGGAAATATCTGATCTTTTATGTGTGTGTGTGTGTGTGTGTGTGTGTGTGTGTGTTTGTATGTGAGTGTTTGTGTGTGTGTGTGTGTGTTTGTATGTGTGTGTTTGTATGTGTGTGTTTGTATGTGTGTGTTTGTATGTGAGTGTGTGTGTTTGTATGTGTGTGTTTGTATGTGAGTGTGTGTGTTTGTATGTGTGTGTTTGTATGTGTGTGTTTGTATGTGTGTGTTTGTATGTGAGTGTTTGTGTGTGTGTGTTTGTATGTGTGTGTTTGTATGTGAGTGTGTGTGTGTGTTTGTATGTGTGTGTATATGTTTGTGTGTGTGTTTGTGTGTGTTAGTGTGTGTGTATGTTAGTGTGTGTGTATGTGTGTGTATATGTGTGTTTGTGTATGTGTGTATGTGTGTGTTAGTGTGTGTGTATGTGTGTATGTGTGTCATTGTTTAGTCGAGTTCCTCTCTCTTCCTGTTGGAGAGGAAGTGGGAGGTTGATGTAGCGGGTTTGGACCTGCAGCTGCTCTGTGTCCCTCAGAGACCTCGTTATGGCGCCACCTCTGGGTGGATGTGGGAGTTCTTTGGGTGAAGCATCATGGGTTTTGTTGATTTTTCTAATTGGAAGTGTAAAGAAAGGAAGAGTTCAGGATCCTAGAACAGAAAGAGGAACCATGTGGAACCATTGGTTTGGTTGGGTGTGGATGGAGGTTCTCGTCAGGCTGCAGTGGGACGGTTCCTCCTCTCTGTCTGTCTGAAGGTTCTGGATGGTGGCCGGGTGAAGGACGGTTCTTCATTCAGTGTGAGACGTTCTGCGCTGATCTCAGAGCAGATGTTGATGTAACGAGGTCTCAGCGATGCTCCTCTCTCATTCCACTTCCTTATTTAGTCTCCAGAGCGGCGCCACCGCTGCTGCAGGAATGTCCTCATTACAACAACGTCCAACCGAGACACCGGGTTCTCCTCAACGTCCTCCCCGTCTCATCTGAACAGGATCCACACGTCCCGTTACACCTGCAGACTCCCAGCTTCAGTGGTGGACCCCTGCTGTTCAGGAACCACACGCAAGAACCATGTGTGTCCCCTGACTGAGAGACAACATGAGGACATCTGATCAGATACACAGAACCCGCAGCATGTCTGTCCACATGTCTGTCCACCTGTCTGTCTGTCCACCTGTCTGTCCACCTGTCTGTCTGTCCACCTGTCTGTCCACCTGTCTGTCTGTCCACCTGTCTGTCCGTCTGTCCACCTGTCTGTCCATCTGCAGTTTGGGCAGGAGTCGGGGGGGGGGGGTCTGTGGTTGTTCAGAATGATGGATTTTCATTCCTGGAGCCTATCCCAGTGCTTATATGGTAAAAGATATCAGCCTGAAGAAACAGTTCACCCATAGAACACACACACACACACACACTCAAACACACACACTCAAAAACAAACACACAAATACACACACACTCAATCACACACACTCAAACACACACACACAAACACACAAATACACCAACACACAAATACACACACAAACACACAAATACACACACAAACACACAAATACACACACTCAATCACACACACTCAAACACACACACACAAACACACAAATACACAAACACACAAATACACAAATACACAAACACACAAATACACACACTCAATCACACACACTCAAACACAAACACACAAATACACACACACACACACACTCAATCACACACACTCAAACACACACACACAAAACACACACACACACACACACTCACACATACATACACACACAAACACACAAATACACACAATCACACACACTCAAACACACACACACACACAGAGACGTTATTAACATTGGTTCACCTGCGGTCAGTTAAGCCTGTGGGGGGGGGGGGCGTGTGAACCCGGTGTTGGCTGCAGTGTTGGCTCTCGGTGTTTGGAGTGAAATTCGTCTTTTAAAGTCACAGAAACTCGAATCGTCAGATTTAAAAGCTAATGATTCAGATCGACGTGAACGACTCTGCGTTTGGTGCCGGGTTACAGATGGTTCTCATTTCCTGGTGATCTGACCCCTGACCCCTGACCCCGCTGGGGCGGGGCGGGGTGTAAGGCTTGGCTCGTCACCTGCACTGCTCAGGGTTCATCCAGAGCGCAGCTCCTCTGAGCTTCATCACCATCAGACTGAAGCTTCATGATGAACTGTGGTTCCACCATCATGAATCCGCTCTGTGGTTTTAATTAACCCTCAGAGCAGCAACTCTTCTGATTATTTATAAACTATATAACAATAAAACACCAGAGAAGAAGACAGACAGGTTCCTCAAACAGACAGACAGACAGACAGACAGACAGGTTCCTCAAACGCTTCAGGAAGCAGTCTCACTTTAGTCCACAGCAAACCCACAGGAGCTTTAACTGCAAAGACAGGTCACATTATTATGAACAGGTCAGCTGTTATTACAAAATAAAAGCATCAGGATTTCAGAATGCTGTGTGAGAGAGAATGCTGCCACCTGGCGGTCATCGCTGTTTATTACTGCTTTCTTATTTATTCGTTTAATCATCTGCACCTTTCTCCTTCATACACTGATATCTCACATCTACTAATTAATAATTAATAATTAATGATTTACAGAAATGAACTCTGATCTTAAATCTTGAATAAGGATTCAAAACAGAAAAGCAGAACCGGAACTCCAGCTGAGCGCCAAGATTAAAAGTCTCCGCTTTATTCTCTGCTCTTTGCACCACAGCGACCTCCATCGGTCACACGTGGTTTTACACGATTTTAACATTTTAATAAAACCTCTCATAACCAGTCGATTTAATCGATTCTCATTCTGAACTGATATCAACGATCATCAACCACAACGTAACCCCACAGTGCCACCTGCTGGTCACATCAATAATGCATATATGAACTCCAGATCCACAAATTAAATACTTATTAAAAAAATTGTTTTATTTGAACAAATCAGTGACAGAGTTCATAATGCTCACCTCACAGTGCTGAGATTCAGCTGCAAGATGACGTCTGTCTGTCTGTCTGTCTGTCTGTCTGCCTGCCTGTCTGTCTGTCTGTCTGTCTGCCTGTCTGTCTGTTTCTCTGTCTGCCTGTCTGCCTGTCTGCCTGCCTGTCTGTCTGTCTGCCTGCCTGTCTGTCTGCCTGTCTGCCTGTCTGTCTGTCTGCCTGCCTGTCTGCCTGCCTGTCTGCCTGCCTGTCTGTCTGTCTGTCTGTCTGTCTGCCTGTCTGCCTGCCTGTCTGTCTGTCTGCCTGCCTGTCTGTCTGCCTGCCTGTCTGTCTGTCTGTCTGTCTGCCTGCCTGCCTGTCTGTCAGTCTGTCTGTCTGCCTGCCTGTCTGTCTGCCTGTATGTCTGTCTGCCTGCCTGTCAGCCTGTCTGTCTGTCTGCCTGCCTGTCTGTCTGCCTGCCTGTCTGTCTGTCTGTCTGTCTGCCTGCCTGCCTGTCTGTCTGCCTGCCTGCCTGTCTGTCTGTCTGCCTGTCTGTCTGTCTGCCTGCCTGTCTGTCTGCCTGTCTGCCTGCCTGCCTGTCTGTCTGTCTGCCTGCCTGTCTGTCTGTCTGCCTGCCTGCCTGCCTGTCTGTCTGTCTGCCTGTCAGTCTGTCTGTCTGTCTGCCTGTCTGTCTGTCTGCCTGCCTGCCTGTCTGTCTGTCTGTCTGCCTGTCAGTCTGTCTGTCTGTCTGCCTGTCTGTCTGTCTGTCTGCCTGCCTGCCTGTCTGTCTGTCTGCCTGTCAGTCTGTCTGTCTGTCTGCCTGTCTGTCTGCCCTGTGAGAACCGGTTCTGATGTTCTAATGAACACATGGATAGTCTGTACAGTTAGCATTGTGCTAAAGGTTAGCCGGATGTTAAATGCTTATATTTAGGTTAACTTTCAGAGTGCTCTTATTTTTTATAATTCTTGAGGTTTGGGATGTTCTCCTCGTTCTGCCTGTCTGAGATGCTAACGACGGCGCGTTAGCCGTGTGTTCTCAACAAAGCGCTGGGGTTAGCATACAAGCATGCATTAGCAACATTTGCATAAGAACCTTAATTAGCATAATTAGCGGAGCCTGCATTGGTGTTCTGTAGAGCAGCACGCCGTATTCACTGAGACTGAAGAGGTGCTTCTCTTTACACCTTCACTGCTCTTCATCTTCATCTTCATCAGCAGCTTCCATTCAGCCAAACAAAGTAAGGAGACCCTCTCATCTCAGAGACCCTCTCATCTCAGGAGCTTCCTGCCGCACTGCACAGACGTTCTCTTTAGAACGCTCCACCTTCTGAACTCTGTGGTTAACGTTACCGAAGCTCTTCTCTTAAGGACAGAAGAATAAACACCAGAAGCTCAGAACATGATGGTCATGTGATCCACTATGATGTCACACTGCACAGAGCGTGTTGTGATGTCACTGAGGTTGAGGTCTGATGGTTGGATCCAGGGGCCGTGTGGTGGAGCTCCTCCAGGAGGATTTAAACGTCCTGACGGACAGACCTGCATCTGGATGATCATCTGAGGGGTGAGGTGAGGATGAAGCGGAGCTGGAACCCGGGTTCTGTAGTCTGATGTTCTGGTTCTGTGTTGAACAGACGCTCGGTAACAAAGCGCAGATGAAGCTTCTTTGTGGATTCCTCGTTCGCTCTTCAATCAGCATTTTAATTGAAACCTTTCACTCGCTCAATGCGGGGATAATTGGTATTTTCTCCCTCTTTCTGCATCTTCACAAACGTGCTGCTCGGGTTCAAAGATGAAAGCTGGAGAGCAAAAAGCAGAGATTTGATTCATTCATTAATCTCAGCTCAGCGAGGATGAATTGCTCTCCTGAAGTGCCGAAGCTCTTTCATTATTTCATTTGAAAAACAAAAGCTGGGAATAAAAGCTTACGCTCCCCTGACCGCCACACGCCTCACCTGCAGCCCTCGGCTCTTAAAAACCCTCACTACAGACGTCTCAGAGCGTCACCCACAACTGACATCCTCATCCACCCTCTGACTGCACGGTGGATTATGAACCTGTCTTCCTCTGATCTTCTCACAATGACTTAGTTAATAAATAGTTCAACCTGAAGAGACGGAGACGGTGATCCAGTCCCTAATGCGAATGCCTCACCGTACTTTACAGTGGGCTTTCGGTTGTTTTTGTAGAAACATCATGTTTAAGGTACATCGTCAGGTGGAGGACAGTCGGTTCTGTAGTTTAAACCATGGCACTGCAGATTGCTGGATGAGGTTGTAATTGTGGTAACATGAACATGGAGGACCCTTTGCCTCAGTTTCCTCCCTGATGTCTCCAGTGTTTCTGGAATAGAGTTACTCTTGGTGTTGAACAAAGACCTCTGATCATCTCAACAGAAGCTGAAGTTTAAACGTCTGAGCTGCTCGTACCGTGATGCTCCATCATGTACTGAACCACCTCAGGAGCAGATGATCAGGGAACATCACAGCAGGAGACTCGGGTTCCACTCTCTGAGAACTCACTCCGAGCTCCACCAACAGACGAGTGAGAGGTGGACTGACTCCTCACCGTCATTACAGACAGCAAACTGTACCGAACATTTAAAGGTGATAGCAGTGTGTGTGTGTGTGTGTGTGTGTGTGTGTGTGTGTCACAAATGGGTGGCACTACCTGAAGCAAAACAACATGAAATCTGTGGAACGCACATTTGCTGTTTATGAACTGAATATTGTGAACTCTGCTGGCTTCATATAAAACTTCTAATTAATTACTAATTTCTCATTAAAGAACTGATTGTTTATCTGATTAAACTGAAGGAATAAGTGAATCTCATGAGGAGCTCCTCGAGACGAGTACAGTTTTATTACAATGAACTACCAACATCAAAAAGAATAAACTCTTAGAAACACAAACAAAACTTTATTTTATTCAACCATAAAGCACATTACAGAATGTAAACATAAGAACATAACTATGTGGACGCTCATCTTTCAGCTCCGGTGTCACACGTTACAGAAACACCAAAAACAAGAGAATTTAATAGAACTTTAGAGACTCTTTCGTCTCTCGTGCTTCAGCTGAAGATCATTTGAGTGTGAGGGTGGATGCTGCTCTTCTTTACCATGCAGATTAAGCTCGTTAATCACTTGTTCGTTACTGGTGTGTCCTCAGAGTTTGATGATCTTAATGAACCTCCCAAAGTTCTAATAATTCACTGAAGATATAACACATCATTTCGGATGCAGCTCTGATGAAGCTGAGTGACATCACAGCGTTCACAGGGTCTCAGTGAGGATGGAGGATATCCCGCTTCACTTCACAATTCTAACATTTCAAATGTTCTGATTTATTACAGCTTCAGACAGAATGATGAACGTCAGACGCTCTGTGTGTAAAACTGTTTACTTATTCATCTAACTTTGATTTTATGAAATACTTTATTTTCTGCAGTGTTTTCTATTGAATTCAGTTCTCTTTTCACTGAAACTTCAGACTTTTATGGAACTTAAAGTGGTTCTAACTAGAACTAGAACATACATCACCACACCATGACATCACCACACCATGACATCACCACACCATGACATCACCAGACCATGACATCACCACATCACGACATCATTCAGTAATAAACATCATTCATAATAAAAAGCAGAACTAAAGACAGATCAGAGGTTTGGATTCGATGTCTCGGACGCCCCCCTCACACTCATCTGCTGTTTCTGAGGAAAATTCCTATAAAACACAGAATCATTTAAATAAAAATAAAACAATTAATACTTAGTAAAAATAATTCAAAATAAGCTTTAATGAAGAAGTGATTATTTAAATAAAACATTCTGATGTTCACTCGTGAACAGATGAACTTTGAGATCTGTGAAACGCTGCTGATGGAAATGAAGATAAATTATAATAATGATGAGTTCTATATAAGTCCAGCCCCCCCCCCCCCCCCCCCCCCCCCCCCCCCCATTCTGATCACCAACTCCAGACAGTGGAGGTTAAGTTCAAAGGGAACCTCAGAGGACCAGATCTGAGAACACTATCACAGTTTAATATTTATTACTTCAGTCGGTGAAGCAGTCGTAGGTTTGCCCACCGCTGCAGGTGTATATGTGTGTATATGTGTGTGTGTGTGTGTGTGTGTGTGTGTGTGTGTGTGTGTGTATGTGTGTGTGTGTGTGTGTGTGTATGTGTGTGTGTGTGTGTTGGTTGGGGCAGGGCTTCTCACCAGTGTTTGCTCTGAACGTTGATCACTTTCTGAATATACAGTAAAATCTCTCAGCAGGTTCCATAATGTCTGGAGGTCCTTTAGATCCAGTGGCTTCGTCAGAACATCTGGACTCACCTTCAGTAATGTCTCCTCCATCAGTGGAACCTGAGGGACACACAGTCCAGCACTAGGTCCAGTATTTATCAAATCAAATAAGATCTAAATCCCCTAAAAAGATCAAGAGAAGAGGAAGCGTGGAACCTGTGGTTGATGCTCACTGCGGCTGGGTCTCTGCAGTCTCTTCTTATCCTTGCAGCGTTTGTTCTGGAACCAGACCCGGATGACGCGTGAGCTGAGCCCGGTCAGCTCCACCAGCTGTTCCTTCAGCAGGGCGTCGGGTCGCGGGTTGGCGCTGTAGCAGGAGCGCAGTAGGTGGAGCTGAGCCTCACTGAGCACCGTCCTCACGCGGGCGCTCCTCCCTGATCTGAACCTCTCTAAATGAGAAGCACGGCCGTTACCACACTGCAGAACCAGAACCACAAAAGTAAAACATCAGCACTCGTTATGACTCTGTGTGGTCACCTGTTCCATCCGTACACTTGTCCAGGTGATTCAGCTGTGTCATGTGACCCGTGGGTGTGGTTAAACCGTGATGGGAGTGTTGGTGGACCGTGCAGAGCAGGTAGCCGTCGCGGATGCTGAACCGTTCTCCGGGGAGCAGCTGGCGATCGCAGCGCTGACAGCGGAAACATCTGACGTGATAAACCTTTCCTCCCGCACGCATGACGTACTCACAGCTGCTGCACGTCTCCAAACACGCCGCACACGGAACCATGTACAACCTGAAACACCAGAACCATGAAGATCCTCTACAGAACTGACCTCATCCAAGAGTTTCATTCATGCAGATAATAAAGTTCCTGTTGACGTAAAACAGAACCAGACCACGTAGAACCCTGACTGTGAAATTAAAAGAACTCGAATTGATTTGAAATTAAATGGAACATCGAGTCACATTATTATATTTCGTCATCAGTTCAGTGGAACGGTTCCTGGTTCCCGTTTACCTGCAGTAATCCTCCTTACACAGGGTTCTACCGTCTTTAATGAAGCACGTCTGAGACTCGTCCAGGTTCTGCTGACACTCCACACACTTCAGACACGCCGTGTGCCAGGACAGGTCCGGAAACACCTTCAACAGGAAGCGGTCCAGGATCTGCATCCCACAGCCAACACACTCTACTGTGATGTCACTTCCTGCAGAGCAGAACCAAGAACCCACATCAGTTTCCATCCATATGTCCTCATGAACAGCTGGAAGCTTCTCACAGGACCGTGTCCTATTCACTCGTCCACCTCACAGTTACGCAGCAGAGAGAGAGTCCCTCTCTCACCAATCAGAGACATGCATCTGATCTGTGCAACGGTTCCTCAGTTCCAACAAAACAGAGCTTCATATAAATAAATCTAAACCTTCAGCATGTTATACCAACATTAATACCAACATTTTCATTTTAATTAAACGTGCTTTCAGACGAAATTGCATGATGTAAATACAGAAAGTCTCATCATTACAGTCAGATAAAGTTCAGATAACATCACAAACCTCTAATTAATAAAATATTTAACCTGCAATTACAGGTTTCTAATTAAACTACAGAACCCACACCAGAGTTTAATTCCACAGAGAGAAAAACAATTGTTCTGTCTATAACGCTGTTACTGAGGATCACGTACCGTTCCGAGCTTTTTCCATTGTGAGTGCAGCGTGGGTTCCGATCACAGAACCGATCATGTGTTCATTCTGTAGAAGCCTCTCCATCCTCAACTCTCTTATTAATAATGTAATACTGACATGTCCTGCCTACAGGGACCATGATTGGTCAGAATGCTGCTGTTTGAATGTAGCTCATTTATTTGGTGGTGTGTGTGTGTGTGTGTGTGTGTGTGTGTGTGTGTGTGTGTGTGTGTGTGTGTGAGAGAGCAGGGGGCGGGTTTGAGGGTACAACATACGGAGGTCACACATGAAGACTTTGTATTTCAGTGTAAACAGCTGTTCAGATGTTCTCCTCACAGATTTAAAGAGCATCCTGATTGATCGATTGATCGATTGATCGATTGATCGATTGATTGATTGATTGATCTGACGTCTGAATGATTAAATCCTGATGAGTTATTACAAACAAGTCCACCTGAAACCCACGGTTCAATAAAGCAGATTTACTCTGTGTTGCTCTGTAGATTTATTATAAATGGGTCTCTAAGAGATTAACCTGATCCATCAGTTTATGAGAAAATCTACACTTGATAAGAATCAGATTAATAACAAATATTACACACAAAGAATTCCTCATAAAGATCAAAGAGACCTCACACTAAAAACTGGAAATCACATTCACATTTTTCAGGATTTCAGGATGTTTGAGTCTGATGTGCTTTTAAACAGTTCTTTACAATTATTTTTTTTAATTAATTCTTTCTTCTTTTAAAAATAAATGATCAATATCCTCAAATAAAAAGAATAAAAATCTAGCTCAAGAGCTTCATCCTCTCATCTTTACATATTTAGTAGAAAGGTTCAGAATCAACGGACTGTAACAGATTATAGATTAAAAGTTAAATTCTGAAAGAGAACATGCAACAATAAGCAGGTTATTATTGTTATTATTGATTTATAACTGTATTTAAATAGAGATGTCATTACGGATCGTACGGTGATAATAACATGAGAAACAAATTCACATTTCTGAGACTCCGTTTACATTTCCTCATTAATGTGAACAATAACAAATCTATTATTATTATTATTATTATTATTATTATTATTATTATTATTGCTTTCGGGGGCGCGACGTCATCCCGGATCTCTCTGACGTCACCGGCTGAGTGAATCAGGAACTCGAGCCGGTTCATGTAAACATCCACGTCAACGAGCCGCGGCGCCGCGTTTCGGATTAAATTCGGATTAAATTCGGATTGTTTGCCGCTGAATGTGGTGTTAATTGGGATTAATTAGCGCGGCGGCTGATTGCAGCGACTTCACCGGAATCATGACGTCCCTGACGCAGAGGAGCAGCTCGGGCCTGGTGCAGCGGCGGACCGAGGCCTCGCGTAGCGCCGCGGCCGACAGACAGAGGAGCTCCGGCGGGGAGGAGCACGACGAGCGCCGGGAGGAGGAGGACGACGACCTGCGGGGAGACTCCAAGGAGACCCGGCTCACCCTGATGGAGGAGGTGCTGCTCCTGGGACTCAAGGACAGAGAGGTGCAGACAGAGCAGTGTTTAAATCACCTGTACATCACGATAAGGTTCCTCACCTGCTTCAGACTGCAGGGTCATTATAAATAAAACCATCTGATTACAGTCGGCATTCCAATTCATCCTCAAATCTGTCAGTAGAGCTGGGGTTGGTGCGGAACGCCGACATTTCTTTAGATGTTTTTAAACTTGTCTAACGGGTTGCATTGTGCAAAGGAACAATCAGACCTTTCCCAAAGCTGGAGCTCTGAACCCGCGTGCTGTGTTTGTTCTGTAACTTCAGTCTTCAACATGAGTTTTTGTGCTGATTGTTGGGGATTAAGGGGATAACCCGTCTCCACATGCTGCTGCTGCTGTCTGTGGGACTCACACGTTGGTCAGAGTCTCATGGACTCTTTGGAAACTTTGGGAAATGACGGTGACTTGAGGATGTGGCTCTGCATTAGGAACCGTGAAAGGAAACATCATATCCACATGTTAATGAGTACGGGATTCTGTGATCAGTCCAGGCTTGTTTTTGGGAAAAATGTCAGGCTCTACATATTTAAGATAAAAAAGACCATTCAGAGAGTTTTACTGACCGATACTGAGCGGTAAACCTCTCGGTCTGATCGGTTCTGGCCGTCAGTGACCCGTCTGTGCTGACAGGCTTGGCATCGACCCGGACTCGGTACATCTCACCAGATTGTTCTGCAGGTGAACCGGGCACATCCATGTTTTAAATGATGTCAGGATTCACCTGTGTCTTTACATACTTTGAGGTCCATCGTTTCTCCTTACTGATGTGTGTGTGTGTGTGTGTGTGTGTGTGTGTGTGTGTGTGTGTGTGTTTGCAGGGCTACACATCCTTCTGGAATGACTGCATATCGTCAGGTTTGAGAGGCTGCATGTTGATTGAACTCAGCCTGCGGGGGAGACTGCACCTCGAACCGTGTGGAATGAGAAGGAAAAGTCTGCTCTCCAGAAAGGTGTGTGTGTGTGTGTGTGTGTGTGTGTGTGTGTGTGTGTGTTGACTGAGCTCGGTTTCCTTGTGAATATGAGATTCAGTTCCTATAATTAAAGTGATGATGTAATCAGCAACCTGTACTGTGTTTAAAGAACCGGAGAACAAACCGGAGCGAAGGAGCAGAGACTTCCCTTCACTCTGAGATTCTTCATTAAATTATTCATTCATTATCTTCCGCTTTATCCTCTATTAGGGTCGGGGGGGGGAGATGCCCATCCAGGGGAGAACGTTTTGGGCGCTGGGCAGATACACCCAGGGCAATCTATCACTGGACACACACTCACACACAGACACGCACACACACTCTATATGGGGCAATTTGGAGAACTCAATTGACCTTGATCCATGTTTTTGGACTGTGGGAGGAAACCGGAGAACCCGGAGGAAACCCACGCGGACACGGGGAGAACGTGGAAATTCCACCCAGATTGGGATTCGAACCGGGAATCCCTAGTGGTGAGAGGAGAACATGTTAAACCACTCAGCCACCGTGCCGCCCTAGATTATTTCTATTTTAATGTTATACCGAGGGCAGTGTATGAGCGGAAGGCTCGGGTGCGAGGGTGAGGGAGATGTTTGGGCAGTGTGAGGTGGGTCATGTGACCGTGTTTCCTGCATCACTGGGTTCCACTGGGGTCTCGGTTCCGTGTGTTCAGGTGGTGTGTAAATCGGACGCCCCCACAGGAGACGTGCTGCTGGATGAGGCTCTGAAACATGTGAAGGAAACCCAGCCTCCAGAAACAGTGCAGAGCTGGATCGAGTTACTGAGTGGTGAGGACACAAACACACACACACTCACACACACACACTCTCACACACACACACTCTCACACACACACTCTCTCACACACTCTCACACACTCTCACACACTCTCACACACTCTCACACACACACACACTCACTCACACACACAAACACTCACACACTCACACACACACTCACACTCACACACACACACACACACTCTCACACACACACTCTCTCTCACACACACACACTCTCACACACACACACTCACTCACACACACAAACACTCACACACAAACACTCACACACTCACACTCACACACACTCACACTCACACACACACACACTCTCACACACACACTCTCTCACACACACACTCACACACACACACTCACACACACACTCACACACACACACTCTCACACACACACTCTCTCACACACTCTCACACACTCTCACACACTCTCACACACTCTCACACACACACACACACTCACACACACACACAAACACTCACACACTCACACACACACTCACACTCACACACACACACACTCTCTCTCACACACACTCACACACACACACTCTCACACACACACACTCACTCACACACACAAACACTCACACACAAACACTCACACACAAACACTCACACACTCTCTCACACACTCTCTCACGCACACACTCTCACACACACACTCTCACACACACACTCTCTCACACACTCACACACACACACTCTCACACACACACACTCACTCACACACACAAACACTCACACACTCTCTCACACACTCTCTCACACACTCTCTCACACACTCTCTCACGCACACTCACACACACACACTCACACACACACACTCACACACACACACTCACTCACACACACAAACACTCACACACACACACACTCTCTCATACACATACACACACACACACACTCACACACACATACATACATTCACTCACACTCACACACACACACACACACACACACACACACTCACACACACACACACTCACACACACACTCTCTCACACACTCTCTCACACACTCTCTCACACACTCTCTCACACACTCTCACACACTCTCACACGCACTCACACGCACTCACACACACTCACACTCACACTCACACACACACTCACACACACACACACTCACACACACACTCACACACACACACTCTCTCTCACACACACACTCACACACACACTCACACACACACACTCTCTCTCACACACACACACACACTCACACTGGTGGGAGTCTGCAGTCCCAAACTTTTTTTCTGTCCTGTTCTCCAGGAGAGACGTGGAACCCCCTGAAGCTGCACTACCAGCTGCGGAACGTGCGCGAGCGCCTGGCCAAGAACCTGGTGGAGAAGGGCGTGCTGAGTACGGAGAAGCAGAACTTCCTGCTGTTCGACATGACCACACACCCGCTGAGCAACGACACCGTGAAGCAGCGGCTCGTCCGCAAACTGCAGGAGGCCGTCTGGAGCGGTGGGTGGGGGAGCCGCAGCGCATGGACAAGCGTCTGCTGGCGCTGGTTCTGCTCGCACACTCGTCCGACGTCCTGGAGAACGCCTTCTCGCCGCTGCAGGACGAGCAGTACGAGCTGGCCACCAAGCGCGTCCGGGTGCTGCTGGAGCTGGAACCCGAGACCGAGGCGGCCCGGTCCGGCGCCAACGAGCTGCTGTGGGCCGTGGTGGCCGCCTTCACCAAATGAACCCCGAGGGGACGCGCCGGACGCTTTCGTACGAAGTGGAACCGGACGTACGAACTCGGCGGCCTTTTTCACCAAAGGGAAGGACGTGAGGTGGCGCGGAGGTGGAGAAGGTTCCTCTACCGCCTCCTGCTGGTGGTGGTTGTACTAACGATGAAAATCCAAATCATGAAGATTATAATGATTCTTTTAGTGATTCTCTGTGATTCAGAGGGAAGCCCTCGCTCCGACCTCCGGCGTTCCTCGCCCGCCCGCCCGCTCTCCCACCACGGGTTTGGGGATGATGTCACTTCCTCTGAGAGCTTCTCATCACATTGTGCTTTCTTTTCTCTGATTGTCCTTTTTCGGTGTGTCCTCTGGTGTGTTGGGTTCTCTGTGTTCAGGTCACTCGTTTGTTTAACATGCAAATGAGTAAAGTGAGAGGAAGTAGGGCTCCTGTCAGCGCACGACTTCCTGTTCTCAGACCTGCTGTAGGATCTTTTCACTTACGCTGTTATGTGGTGTCCAATCACGACCAGGGCTCCTGATCGGCTCCGCCCACATGCTGCTACACACCACCCACACACTCTAACATACAGCCTCTCTCACTCTCTCTGGAACTCAGATAACCTCGCAGTACCGGACCTGTTTTAGTTTGAAGCCCTATTGGAGGTACTACAGTGAGGGTTCCTGTGTGGGAGGGGCTCCACAAAACAGATGAAGAAGCAAGTCCAGAGTTCTGTAGAACGAGGTTGAGCCTGAGAACCGACTCTGTGCCGTTATTCAAGTTGTTCATTAATATCCTTTATATCACATCTCTTAGGTTTAAAATCTTTAAAGCTGCAGCATGTAACTTTTTTTTTTTTTTTTTTTTTAAATCTCTACATCTCGACCTTTAACCTAAAACCATTCTGTTCTTATTCACCATCAACAGAAATCAGGATGCAGCAGTGTGCTTGCACTTCCACCTTCCACCAGTGAGGGCACTAGTGTTGCTGCTGCTTCAGAGGTTACATACTGTAGCTTTAACCCCGTCACCGTGAGCTCTGATTACTGTGTCATTAACATTTGCTCCTGTCGTCTGAGATCTGTGATGTTATTAAAGGGCATTACGGTTATGTTACGGATTGTACAGATGGAGGGCTGCATCACATCTGTCACTCTCTCACTAACATGGACAGACGGAGCAGGTGGATGATGGAGGTGAATTCAGCGTTACTGATCTACTGTTTACTGAACACTAAGCGTCCAGCTGTGACCCGTCCAGCATCACACACACACACACACACACACACACACACAGGTCTAAAACCAAAATACAACTGTGGCTTCTGAGAACTCAATAAAATGTGTTGTGTTGAATCTGGATTACAGTACGTACTGCACCGCGCTGTAACCCCATCACCACCGCGCTCCGGTCTTCCACCTCGCCGTTCGCTCGCTGCTGCATCAGTGACCTCTGCTGAGGAACCTCAGAACTGCACGTGTTAAATCCCTGAGGGTTAGGTGGGTGCCACGGTTCTGTGACCACACTGTTGGTGGCTTTTGGTTCTGTTTATCACTGGGATTAACACATGGGATCAGGATCTTTATTAAATCACAGTTCTGCACTGAAAACCCATCATCCTGATTATTTCCAATACTGTGACGTGTGTCACCAGATAATGTGCTCCCCGCAGTTTGAGGAAGAACGATTCTATAATAACTCAAATCTACAGTTTTACTAAAGAAAGTGAATAAAATGTAAAAGAATAAAAGACTTGAGTTAAAAACAGTGTTCAGTTCAGTGAGATGTTTCTTCTGCTGATGATTTTCTTTATGACATCATTACTACAGACTGCAGTTACAGAAACATTTAACCCCGTCAGTCTGGTACCAACAACCCCGTCGCTCAGAATCCCGGAGCTCACACTGCATCCTGATGAACCTCAGCTGGAGCTGCATCACTGAATGTGTTACACTGCTGCGATGTGATTGGCTGATTAAATAGTTACATGAATTGGGTAGCTGCACTAGTTTCTCATAAAGATCTGAGTTTAAATAAAAACACAGGATCCAGTAAACAGCAAAAAAACAGTCATTAAACATTAACATGATTAAAATGGCTTTATTAGACAGAATGAAGTTACTGTTCCAAACTCAAAAGAATCCAGTGAAGGTTCAGAAACAGATTTTATTTAAACTAAAGCTATAAAGAAGATCAGTAATAAAGATGAGAGAGTCTGTTTCACTGTCCATGCATCAGAGTTCAGTTCCTGAAATGAGGGTTTCTGACCTGCACCACATGAGCCACAGTAAACATGATCCAGCAGATGTTCCACAGAGGGAACCATCACCACCACCCTCCTCCTAATGCTCAGTCCCGAGCACCTGTACCCCAAATCCATCTGACCCCACCTTCTGAAGTAGGAAACTGGTTCAACAAACCACAACAGCAAGCACCGAGGCAGCGAACAGCTGTTTGGGACAGAGTCCTAACTGCGGCTCCTTTTGAAAATGAATTGATGTGTTTGACTTTTCTGAGTGCAGAACCGACACTGCGTTCAGCCGCATCCGGGGTTCAGTGACCTGCTCTCGGTGGGTCCCTTTCTCAGGTTCCCTTCACTGGATCATCACTGGCTGCCTGTAACGTTTTAGCCAGCAGCTCCAGCAGGACGTACCTCCAGTAGAGCCGATCACCCAACGTCCTGAGGACCAGAGCACACTCATCCACCACGGACTGTTCTGAGGAGCAGAGAGGACCGGTCAGCTGAGAATCCATCAGTCACATTACCTTCATCATCACACTATGAGATCAGGACATCTACAAATAAAACTAAGCGTAATGATAATCTTATCTTATTACGTTAAACCTAACACAGCGCGTTTGTATTTTAATAAAATCAGTAGAGCGCGATTGAGAATAAAACAGTTGTAAACTGCTCACCTTTACTCGCCATGTTTAACGATGTTTGGGTTTTTATTCAGAGTTTAAATCGGAAAATGCCTTTGTTTTTCTTTATTCGTCTTTCTGAGGTAATCTTTGTTCTGAGGTGATCTTTATTCGTCTTTTCTGAGGTGATCTTTGTTCTGAGGTGATCTTTATTCGTCTTTTCTGAGGTGATCTTTGTTCTGAGGTGATCTTTATTCGTCTTTTCTGAGGTGATCTTTGTTCTGAGGTGATCTTTATTATTCTTTTCTGAGGTGATCTTTGTTCTGAGGTGAATGTCGGTTGCTGTCTCGTCGGCTCTGCGTCGCGGTCTGAAGCGAGCTTTTCTGTCACGTCGGGTTTTTTATGACTCGATAAATATAGAAATGCACGTTTCAAATGTGTCGTGGAGACTTAGGGACCCTACGCAGTGAGCCGACGCCTCAGTGTGTGTACTATGTAGTGGACTCGCTCCGGAAATCACGGGCCGTTTGGGACCGAACGCCTCGTCACGCGCTCCTCTAATGCAGGAATTCCCGCGCGCGTCACGGACCTGTAGAGACTTGTCAAAAAAACAAAGAAAGCCTTTTTAATTTACTGACTGCATTAAGAGCGTTTTTAATTTACTGACTGCATTAAAGCCTTTTTAATTTACTGACTGCATTAAAGCCTTTTTAATTTACTGACTGCATTAAGAGCCTTACAATGAGCTGGAGCTGTCATATATGTCTTAAAACGAGAGTTCGTATTTGACTAATAATCATGTAACCGTAATTAGTATTTAAATCCGTCTCACGTTACTCGATATAAAGATTTTATATATATAAACTGTCTGTCCTCTGACTTTATTACATTCACATTTCATTTACTGAATTGAGACGTCATAGTTCACGTGACCATGTTTTTCTATTTATGATGACGTGGGGCTGTGGCGTGACCTCGAGCTCTGAATGAACTGGAATGCCGATTGCGAGTCAGATGATCTCGATGGACACTGACTCGAGCATACTGCAGAGCCTTATAGAAAGAAGGCTGCTTTGATGATGATGATGATGATGATGATGATGATGATGATGATGAAAGGCTTGTGGTTAAGGAAACCTTGTGACCTGAAGGTCCCTGGTTCAATTCCCAGTTCCAATAAGAACTACAGATGAAGTGCCCTGGAGCAAGGCCCCTAACCCCAATTGCTGCCCACTGCTCCGGGTACATGTGCCCACTGCACTCAGTGTGTGTGTGTGTGTGTGTGTGTGTGTGTGTGTGTGTGTGTGGACACACTCCTCTGTGTGTAAGTGCAGTAGAGTAAATGAATCACTTCATCACTTTTTGCTAATGCAGCTTGTTTACATCTGTTTGTTAATATGATGTTATTCTCGTGTTTTTGGTTTTGTATGTAGTAGAATGATGAACCTTGGTGACATCATGTTTGATTTGATTGATTGATTGATTGATTGATTGATGAGTACAGGTGCTGGATCTATTGTTTTTCCTGCTGACTGTACTGTACGTTCTGACTGATGGACCCTGCTCTGATAAACAGTGATGTCATAAAAACATAATAAAACATGGTGTTCCAGGAATTCAGTTCACTGATAGTTCTGGATAAATTCTCTCAGAACGAGAACTAAACATTCGACTCGGTTCAGTTCAGGTTCATCTTAACCGCGGGCTACCTGTTCAAACTTCCCGAGTCACATAACTTCGCGTAATTTAAATGATGGTTAATGATCATATTATTACTAATAATAATGAATATTGATATATGTGAAGAGGCTTATAACATTATTATTTTTTAATTATATATATATATATATATATATATATATATATATATATATATATATATATTATACACCAGGGTAGAGCTTATTACAGCACCTATGGGGGGGAGAGGGGGGGGGGGGGGGGGGCGGGAATGTGGAAAAATCAATCCTTCGGTCTTTTCGTCTGTCTGTCCACCCATCAGGCCATCCATATATTGTCTCAGTGTCTCAGGTCCACTACTTCGTGTAATTGGACTGTAAAATTATACTTCTAAATACAAGAGGAGGACATACAACCCAAATCACCAACGACCCAAATCACCAACAACCCAAATCACCACCGACCCAAATCACCAACAACCCAAATCACCAACGACCCAAATCACCAACGACCCAAATCACCAACGACCCAAATCACCACCGACCCAAATCACCACCGACCCAAATCACCAACAACCCAAATCACCACCGACCCAAATCACCACCGACCCAAATCACCAACAACCCAAATCACCACAACCCAAATCACCAACGACCCAAATCACCACCGACCCAAATCACCAACGACCCAAATCACCAACGACCCAAATCACCAACGACCCAAATCACCACCGACCCAAATCACCAACGACCCAAATCACCAACGACCCAAATCACCAACGACCCAAATCACCACCGACCCAAATCACCACCGACCCAAATCACCACAACCCAAATCACCAACGACCCAAATCATAATCCATAACTCAAATGGATATCCATAATTCAAATAAAACCAAAGAAATCATGAAACAGGAAGCTGAACTTCAGACAGGAAGTTGTGAGCAGTGAACTGAGCACAGAGCAATAAGATCATCAGTCCACTGTAGAACAAACACTGTTTATAAAATCACATTTACATTTATTCAGCAGACTTACAGCAGACAGCACGAACTGAAACACTCTGCGCGCTTTCTTATTAATCAATAATCAATAATCAATAGCGAATTTTTGAACTGCTCGTTAACAGGACTCCGTTTCCCACAATGCTCAGCGCAAAGGTCCCGCGTTAAATTTCATTTCCTCACTGAAACGTATGACGCTTTATTCCAAATTGATACCGACACCCTGAAATGGTGCCCTATTAAGGGCACTTATTAGTATTGTTCGCACCCTACATCGCGCACTCCGTGTGGGTCGGGCCGCGGATTGGAAACGTCCCGGAGCTTTTTTTCTGAAACGCCGCCGTTTCACACTGATCTCCTCACGACAGACTGAGATTCTTCACTTACAGAACACAGGTACATTACATTACATTACATTATATTACATTAGATTAGATTATATTCTTAATTACACAACGGAAAGCTGAAAGCTTGGTGTGTATCACGGCGGTGCGGGCACTGAAACCCCGCGGTTTTAATGAATGACCGTTGATGATCGCGTGGTTAATGATCCGCCATTTTCGGAGCTTTTCAGACGTTCTGTCGTTGATTTAAAAGCGGAGACGCCGCTGAAATCGTCAGTTTGTTTGAAGACGGACTGTCAGATTAAATGGGCCGTTTTTTTTTTGCAAAAAAGATGGACTTGTAGTTTTTCTTGTAGTTTATGAACTACGTTCCCCATAAAACACTGCGCGGGCCAATCACGTGCCGCTCTTTTATCCGGGTACGTAGCTGTTCGGTAGCGTTGTTTCGGGTATAAGCGTGTGTAGAGACGTGACGTCACAGCCCGTTTAAGCGACGCGCAGGTTTGAATGTGGATGGAGATCAAAGCGCCGCCGCGTTTTAATAAACCGTACAGTGTTTCTGAACGCTTTAATCACGAGGACTCTGCAGCTCTGTCTTTAAATCATTAAACGACGTGCGGATCACAGGCCTCATTAAAAAGCATGAAGAGTAAACTCTGAATTAATTAGTAGGTTAATGACTTTTAATTAAATCCTACAATTTGCGCTCTGTGCTAACAGATGTGGGCGGGTCCAGTTGGCGCATGCGCAGTTAGTCGTGGTTTCGTTTTCTCAGGAGGGTTTATTTAAACCTCATTTTATTGGTCAGTCTGATGATGACGTTCAGACTCAGGTGATGCTGTAGCAGCAGGTCACCTGTCCACCTGTTCACCTGTTCACCTGTCGATCTGCTGCTCCACATGGTCCTCAGTGAGCGGAGCGTCCTGCAGCTGATGTTCTAAATAAACTTTCTAATAAGATTAAGAAGTGGAACCTGAACCTGTAACCATCACCATCTCACTTCTGTTACCATCTGCTTAGAACACTCCATCATCAATTACCCTCACAACTTTGTTTTCCCCTCTCTGTCTGTCTATCTCTGTCTCTCTCTCTCTCTGTCTCTCTCTCTCTGTCTGTCTATCTCTGTCTCTCTCTCTCTCTGTCTCTCTCTCTCTGTCTGTCTCTCTCTCTCTCTCTCTCTCTCTCTCTCTCTCTGTCTCTCTCTCTCTCTCTCTCAGGATGCCTAAATCAAAGGAGGTATTGTCCAGCAGCAGCAGCAGTGATTCTGACAGTGATACTGAGACTAAGGTAATGTGATGAATAATCCTAATCCTGAGTCTGACCTCTGAAATGACCGTCAGTGTTATGTTCACACATCAGGCAAAGAGGAAGAAGCAGATGGTGGAGAAACCTGCTAAGAAGCAGAAGAGTGGAGAGTCGTCCAAATCGTCCAGCGCCTCCAGAAGTGGAGGAGGAGGAGGAGGAGGAGCGGGAGGAGGCAGCAGCAATAAAAATGACAACATGTTCCAGGTCAGAGGTCACATACATGTTTACAGTTCTGAGGAACAATCTGGCATTAGCATGTTCTCATGTACTAAGTTCTCGGGTCATTTTTATTTATTATTAACCCTTAGTGTGTGTGTGTGTGTGTGTGTGTGTGTGTGTGTTTTAAGATCGGGAAGATGAGGTATGTGAGTGTTCGTGAGTTTAAAGGCAAAGTTCTCGTTGATGTTCGTGAGTACTGGATGGACCAGCAGGGAGAAATGAAACCTGGAAAGAAAGGTTGGAGACATGCACACATACACACACACACACACACACACACACACACACACATATATTCATTGGTTGTTCTGTGTAAGGGATCTCTCTGAACCCGGAGCAGTGGAACCAGCTGAAGGAGCAGATGGAGGACATCGATGAGGCCATAAAGAGATTATAGACTCTGCTGCTGCGCTTCATCTCTTCTGATCCTCTGAAGCAGATGCTGAATGCTGGTGTGTGCAGGTCCAGGATCAGTGTGTGTGTGTGTGTGTGTGTGTGTGTGTGTTTTAGATTTTAACACTGCTCTTGGTGAGACCCTCTGAGATTTTTGTTAGAATAGAAACTAAGTTCTTCATGACCTGGGTCTGGGGTTTAACATGTTCTTTCTGATTTGTTTTGGGTTTTTTTTACAATAAAGATGGAGTCATGATCTCATTCGTCTAAACCTTTAGGCACACTCACAACCTCCTCCAACAGAACCACAGACGCTCATTAGAACAACACAGCTGCATTTACAGAACCATCGTAGAATCATGTTCTGTTATCACAGAACACTCAGATGAAGGTGTGGCCAAAGTCAGAGGAGGGTTTGGAGGAACATCTGAAGGAGAACCTCCTGCTCACTGAAGCTCGGTGGAGGATCTGTGATCATAAGCCTGTTTTAATTAAACAACCAAGTTTTGTGATGAATAAGGAACCTCGTTAACTCTGCAGCTGTAAAAAAGGCTGAAAGGTTATGAAGGCCTTCCCTAAAGTGTTTTTAAAGCGTCTTGTGAAATGTGTTTTGTTATTTCCGGCAGACCAGTTCCATACTTCTGTTCTTGTAGGATAGAGGAACGTTGTGTGTTTGATATGTTCCTTCAGACGTTTATATAAATAAACAGGACCACTAGATGGCGTTAGTGTTTCACTTCACCCGGCTGTGTCTCAAATCGACTCCTTATGCAGTTTAATCTAGAGTGTAATTCCTCATTTCCATTCATTATCTTCTGCTTTATCCTCTATTAGGGTCGCGGGGGGGGGGGGGGGGGGGGGAGAACGTCTCGGGCGCTGGGCAGATACACCCGGGACAGGGGGCAATCTATCACTGAGCACACAGTCACTCACACAGACACGCTCTATATGGGGCAATTTGGAGAATTCAATTGACTTGATCCATGTTATTGGACTGTGGGAGGAAACCCACGCGGACACGGGGAGAACATTGAAACTCCACCCAGATGTGGATTCGAACCGGGAATCCCTAGCACTGAGAGGAGAACATGCTAAACCACTAATCCACCGTGCTGCCCAAGTCCTTATTTCATCTGTTTCTCTTCAGTAGGAGTCTCGAGGTCATGACGTCACAAGCTGTCGATCACCTCAAACATGACGTCATTTATGCTCGGTCAGAACAACCACCCACGTTCCGTGGAAATTAAGAAAGCTCCTCCCACGTCACGCAACGCTAACGAATCAGTGCAGTGCTTTAAGGTCAGCTGATCTGAAGACATTTTAAATAAAGGTTCGTTTCCAACAGAAGGACACACCCAGATGATTCATTCAGGTGATTCAAATAAAAAGCCATGGAGTTGGGTTGGATGAACAGTTTGGGGAAGGCCCCGTTATGTTCCAGTATGACTGTAGACACAATGGCCTGGTCTCAATTCCATCCAGCAACTTTGATATGAACTGGAACTCAGATTGTGAGTCAGTTCTCATTCTTAACATGTTTAAAGGTGAAGTAGTGTAAATTTCATTCGGATGCAGCCTGTGGCGATCCAATTAAAGCACAATGTTCACGCGTGCTCTCGCGAGATCGTGTGTAGGGTGGAGGGTGTAGGGTGGAGGTGTCGGATTGGGACGCGCCCCGGGCTCGTGCAGGCGCTCGCGCGCTCTGTACTGAGGCAGTGGAGAGGCAGGGCGCGCGCAGAGGAGCACAGAACCATGAAGGAGCTTCACTTTAAAGAGAACTTCTGGGTGAGAACCTGACTTTAATTCCTTAATCCCTTCAGATTAAACTCACCTCAGATGAATTCACCTCAGATTAAAGTCCGAGCTGCAGAGTTTCACCCGCTTTAACGCTTCCTGAATTCTTTATTCTTCTGTCAGGGAATTAAAATCCCTTTAATCCAAACTCATTAATCTGTAATAAAATAATCTCAGATTGAGTTTCAGTTAGAGTTTTATTTTCTGTAAACGGTTTGATTCATATCACTGTAAGTACAGTGTCATCTGAGGGCAAATAAACAGTTTCATTTAAAAAGAAGTACAATGCTCTATAAAATAACGTGTTAATCTAAAATAATTCATATGAAAATATCAGAGAAATTAAACGGACCGGTTTTACAGATGAGATTAGAGATTATCTGGAGATTATTTGCATCGAACTTGTTCCCGAATCAAAGTCCTATCAGGGCGGAGGACTGCTGCCTTTAAAACTTTAAAAGTTAGAGCTCATTTTATTTGCTGTGTTTGTTCTGCAGATGAAAAAATTATTAAAGCTTTAAAAATCCGCTGATGTTGAAATTAAAGTCGAGTTTAATCCGTGATTCCGAATGAAGAGCGGGTTTAGAGGGACGGGGGATTTGGCGGCCTCTCTGGTACAAACGTGTCATTGCAGGCGGTCCAGTGTTCGGAGCAGATCAGTAGACTTTACATCCGAACATTAAATTAAACATTAAATTAAACATTAAATTAAACATTAAATTAAACATTAAATTAAGGAACATTTTGAGCCGTTTCAGTTTGTCTGATCTGATTCTACTCAGCACCAGAACATCAGTACCTGTACCCGACTCTTTATTATCAGATATGGTAATGGTTTTGGCGGGCTAGCCCACATACAAACCCAAGGTGTGTGTGTGTGTGTGTGTGTGTGTGTGTGTGTGTGTGTGTGTGTGTGTGTGTGTGTGTTAGTGAGGCACTGTGTTCACTCTATTTGTGTTTATCTTTGATCTCATGTATGAATAACCTTTATTAATCTGTTATTTTAATTTGAAATCTGATCAGAATCCTGTTAGTCACTGAGCTGGAACGTGAAACTTCCTTTTTGAAAGGTTCCTCACTTTTTCCTCGGTCTGTTTGATCTGGAGGTCATGTGATCTCTGTTCTGATTTTGAATAAGTGAGTGTTTAATTTCCACTGCACGCCCTGATTACAGGACTGAGGAACGAAATGACAGCCTTGAGGAACATAATGACTGTCTGACCTCCTCAGAGGAGGACGAGGAGAGCACCAGACCTTCAGACTCGCGCCTCATTTTCATTACTGTGCAGAAGTCTGTGATTTCAGAAACTTTCACAAAAGAAAGTCAAAAAATATCAGAAGAATATTAAGTTTCTAATCAATATTCAATAAGATTATGATTTTAACGATGATGGTGCCATAGCTCACTGCGTTTCCATGGATACTGCATACTTACTAAAGGACCTGCTGTTGTTGGTAAAGCAGTGCATACTGTTCAGTAGAGGGTTTTGGATGCAGCTTCAGGGTGTTTAATCTTATTTTATCGTGAGGTTTTGATTAAATATGGAACCGTCTGATGAGGATGCCCTTTGCAGGTAAACTGTAGCCACGCCCATGATGATGATGATGATGCATTTTAGAGCGATTTTAGTGCTGTTAACATTTGTGTTTTTTAAAATCCCTGATTCTATTATTTCTTGATTTAACAGAGCTGTGACCTCATCAGCACCGGGGGTTATGATGCCATCATCCAGCACCTGAACGATGGGAAGAGAACCTGCAAAGAGATCGAGGACTTTATGAAGGCCAGGTGAGGAGTCTGACCTCAAACAGGAACTTCAGTCCGAATTCTGATTCTGATGCAAAATGAATTGGGAGAGTGAGTGAGGTGAATGACAGAATGTGATTAAAGAACCTACACAGGACGTCCCGTCTCTCCAGACTGAAGATGAGCCTGAAACTAAGAAACAAACCGTGGGGTTAAAGTAACCCTCACAACATCAAACTCTCATCTGATTGTTACTGAATCAGTGTGATGAACCCAGAGCTGTGACTGTCTGAGGTTGTGATTGATCACAGCTGTAATGAGAATTAACCCGTTTATAGTGTCTCTGTTACAGAACGTCAGGACGTCATAACGCCATACATAACAACAACAATAATAATAATGATAATAAGATGTTTGGTTTAATGTTAAAACCTCTTTCATCTTTAATCATCAGTCTGAATGGTGCTGTAATTCAGCAGTATGAGCGGATATTAAACTCAGGATCAGAGTAAGGGGGCGGAGCTTTGTTCACAGGCGGAGTCAGAATGTGTGATGGAGGAAGTCTCATTACTTCCTGCAGAGCTGATGCTTTAATATTTATATTAATAGTGTTTTTGCAGCTGAATGAATTCACACTGTGCACTTCCCTTTAGCTTCAGAGTTCAGACATGAGGCTGAGGTTAGTTCCTGAGGTTCTGAGAGTGAACCCTCTGTTCCTGAGATTACAGAACCTGTGCAGGACCTGTGTGTTTCCATGGTTACAGTGTTGACATCACATGACGTTTAGTTGTGAGTTTATTAGAGTCTCTGTGAGTTCATCATCATGCCACATGTTTGAGAGGTTCTTTTTATTTCCTCTGTTCCATCATCGTCTGTATCTCAGCATTTCATCATCTTCTCATCAGGAAACTTTTCATTAGGACTCAAACTCACAGAACACCCGCAGTGTGTGATCGCACACCTCTGGATGTATAGCTTTTATTTAATATGAACTGAGTTTCTCCAGATGTTTGGGCCTGATGTTCGGGAGTGTTTTCTCATACTGAGACTCTGGTGGTTAGTTCATGTGGAAAGCTTCCTCTTTTCTTCTTCTCATTACATAACACTGGAAACACTGAGCTGAATGTGGGGTGGGTGGAGTCCTGGAGTCCTCATCCACCTGCTCCACCTTCACAGCCTCCCTGTCTTTATTTGATTTTGTGGTTTTATTAAACAGTCAGGGGGTAACAGAAACGTTGACCTGGTTTGTTTCAGAGCATCGATCGAAGAGAAATACGCCAAAGATCTGCTGGGCCTTTCCAAAAAACCGTGCGGACAAAACGAGATGAAGTAAGAACCACACAACACGATACTGCAGATCCTCACTGCAGCTACACCATCAGAGCAGGTCCACTGGAGACCAGACATGGACCTGATCACCTCACCGTGAAGCCCTGCACTCCTGATGGGGGGGGGGGGTTAACACGACTGATGATCCTCTGTAGGACAAAAAAATGTAAAAATACATGAGCTCTGAATCAGTCACATGATTGATTTCTTTTCTCGGTTGCAGCACATTGAAGAGATCACTCGACGTCTTCAAACTGCGTAAGTACAAAACACACACACACACACACTCTGAAACATAAGGGGAAAATGATCTTCTTTATTTCTATAATGTGTGTGTGTGTGTGTGTGTGTGTGTGTGTGTGTGTGTGTTACAGAGTCTGAGCAGGTGAGTCATGCTCATCTACACCTCGCTCAGTCCATGAGAGATGAAGCAAAGAAACTGGAGGAGTTCAGAGAGAAACAGAAAGAAGCGAGAAAGAAGGTAGCTGAAACCACACCCACTAGAAATATGACCTCTTATGGGAGGGGCTTAAAAGGCATTAGCATTAGCAGTGGTACCACAGTGCATCGGGGGTGGGACTTCAGAGTAAGAGGTTCTGATCCCCTGTGCTGCCATGTTCACACCCCACATGAAGGTTTACACCCAGTTACCCCGAGACACCTGCCCCTCCACCTGTGAGCGCGCTGTGTGTGAGTGAGGCTCATTATGGACGTGTGTTTACAGGTGGAGCAGCTGATGGATGCAATACACAAACAAAAGGCTACGCAGTACAAGAAAACCATGGAGGTAAGAGTTTTGTGTTCTGATTGGTGGAGCTGTCGTTTAATCATTAAAGCTGGCGTTTGATTGGTTGATTTCATTCTCCTGCCCTTTGATCCTAAATGGTCTCTTACTACATCACCTCCACCCGGGTTCTATCTCTCAGAATGAACAGACGGGTTGAATCGGTTCCTCTGGGTTCTTGTTGAATCTCTGGAGGTTTCTCTGATCTGCTGAGGTGACGTCTGATCATCAGACTGAAGGCAGGATCTGAGACGTTAGACCTGCAGACCTTCAGCCATGCTCAGACCAAAGTGTTTAAGTCTGTAATGTGGGCGGGGCTGTGGGGGAAGTTGCTTTGCGTGTTCACTTCTGTCTGATCTCTGATAATGAGTGTGTGATGAAACGAGAGCAGAATCAGACTGAAAGTCCTGCTGAGCTTCAGCAACCTCAGACGGACCTCACAGCACAAGATCAGCCACGATACGGCGCTGAGGCCCGAGGGTTCGAGACCTCTCCCTGTTCAAACCCTCAACCTTCAGACTGCTAACCACTCAGCTGCAGCAACACCTCATGTTACCATGGAAACCATGCTGATGGTGTTCGATTGTAAACACTGAGGTTCTCAAAAGGGTTTCTCACATTAAAGAGGTATTTTAAAGAAAATAAAGTAATGACAGTGGAAATTGTACCATGTGATCATACCGGTCACCTGATACACCTGTACGTTAACATTAAGGGATCAGAGGGCGGTGAGTGAGTGACCTACTGACCCACTCGATCCGATCCGATGCTTCTGATCTAATAACGGTAGACTCTGTGTAAACATGGCAGTGTTAACGGGGTGGTGCACCGGTTAGTGCCTCAGTCTCCGGCTGCTCAGGTCTTTGGGGGGGGGGGGGGTCTGTCCTCCCTGTGTCTGTGTGGGTTCCCTCCAGAGGCTCTGCTTACCTTTGACCCACAGACTTGCTGATCGGAACACCTGTCCTTGTCTCGGGGGTGTAGGGTATCAGTGCACGGGTACCGCAGTTCAGATCTAACTTGGACTTCGGTGTTGGTCAGTGTTGGTCAGTGTTTATATACAGTGATGATGAAGGGTTCTACTGCGGGGTCAGTGGTGTTTGTTACTGAAATAGCTGCGGTCTGTGAGCCGTGGTCCATGTTAAAAACTTCTGCTGAGTCATTATTACCAGATTCAGCACTTTCACATCACACTTAATGTTCGGTGAGGAACGTTCGTGTAAAGACGTTCACACAGAGAACCTACCAAAGATCAGAACCAATGGGCTGGTGACCTGTTCACAGTTCTGAAACTCTTTAGAGAAGGAGAACTGTCCAGCTGTCCGTAAAGACACGGTTCCTGTGAACTGTGCAAAAGTGTTTGATGTAAATGATGTGCTTGCTTTTGAAAGTCTGTTAAACGGAGGCGAGGGTGAGGTGTTAGAACATCCGCCTGGTCAGTCGTATATTTACTTACACATCTGCACGTCAGAGACGGAGCTTCCATCCATCAGCTTTAACACCGCAGCATCACGTGCAGCCGCCGCCGCCGAGAAACAGGAAGTCCATAACTGTAACACACTCACACTGCGAAGAGGAACCTCACCCCAGAACAAACGACATCGCTGTTTAAACACCTCCAGCACTTTAACTTCAACACCATCACTGATCAGATAAACAGCTAGAACTAAACCTCCCACAAGTCCGTCTGAGTCGTTATCAGCTTCTGATTAATCATCATCAACGTCATTATTATTCACTACATTCACTGAAAAACACAGAACGCTGTGATTTATAATTGAAGTTTATTCTATTTAATAAAACACATTATTTTAATTAAGTTTTTAATTGAATTAAGTCCTCATCTTCTGTGTCTGAATTAAAAAGCTGGTTCTCTATCGAGCTCTCCGGTGTTCCCTCATCGATGTCCGACTCCGTCTCGTGGAGTTTGGTGAAAGCTCGGACGACGGTCACGGCAGAACCCTCGGCCACAATCCATTCAGACGGGGGCGTAACTCGCCCCACCGCCGCCGCCTCCCGAGTTTTAGTAAACGTGTGTTTGCTGTCTATCGTCCATCGCTCCCACGCTGACCGCGACTTTAATTTAAACGCCCCGTTTACGCCGATGTCCAGCGGTCAGACTTCTTTATTTGATCCTCCCGGAATGACCGCGAGCTCCCGATTCATTTTCGGTCGCACAACAAAACTTTTATAGAATTTGGAACTCAGTTCACGTTTAAGGCACCGGATTATAAGTCCGGAAAATACGGTATATTAATGAGGGCGTGTCTGTTTTAACGAGGGCGTGGCTGTTTAATGAGTACGTGGGCGTGTCTGTCTTAACGAGGGTGTGGCTGTTTAATGAGGACGTGGGCGTGTCTGTTTTAACGGGGGCGTGTCTGTTTAATGAGTACGTGGGCGTGTCTGTCTTAACGAGGGCGTGGCTGTTTAATGAGTATGTGGGTGTGTCTGTCTTAACGAGGGCGTGGCTGTTTAATGAGGACATGGGCGTGTCTGTTTTAATGGGGCGTGGCTGTTTAATGAGTACATGGGCGTGTCTGTCTTAACGAGGGCGTGGCTGTTTAATGAGTACGTGGGCGTGTCTGTTTTAACGGGGGCGTGACTGTTTAATGAGGACGTGGGCGTGTCTGTTTTAACGGGGGCGTGTCTGTTTAATGAGGACGTGGGCGTGTCTGTTTTAACGGGGGCGTGTCTGTTTAATGAGGACGTGGGCGTGTCTGTTTTAACGGGGGCGTGTCTGTTTAATGAGAACGTGGGCGTGTCTGTTTTAATGGGGCGTGGCTGTTTAATGAGTACGTGGGCATGGGGGGCGTGACTGTTTAATGAGGACGTGGGCGTGTCTGTTTTAACGGGGCGTGTCTGTTTAATGAGGCGTGGGCGTGTCTGTCTGTTTAATGAGAACGTGGGCGTGTCTGTTTTAATGGGGCGTGGCTGTTTAATGAGTACGTGGGTGTGTCTGTCTTAACGAGGGCGTGTCTGTTTAATGAGGACGTGGGCGTGTCTGTTTTAACGGGGCGTGGCTGTTTAATGAGTACGTGGGCGTGTCTGTTTTAACGGGGGCGTGTCTGTTTAATGAGGACGTGGGCGTGTCTGTTTTAACGGGGGCGTGGCTGTTGGGGTTGTTACAGGCTAAAAGAACCTATGAGCAGAAATGTCGTGATAAAGAAGAAGCAGAACAGACGATGAACCGCAGCGCCACCACCACCAACACCAAACAGCAGGAGAAGGTGAACATGCTCCACCATCATCATCATCTGTCATTCATCCTGCCCCTCTGCACACGCCCCTGTTGTACTGTCACCATGGTAACAGCTGGTTCCCCCCCCCCCCCCCCCCCCCCCCCCCCCCCCCCCCCCCCCCCCCCCTTCCCCCCCCCCCCCCCCCCCCCCCCCCCCCCCCCCCCCCCCCCCGAGGAAACACGCTTTACTAACAACTTCATTATTCTCTACATTTATCATTATTAGTCTTTATAATGCTGCAGTGTACACATACTGTGGGTTAACTGTGGGTGGATGGGTGAGTGGGTGAGTGGGTGGATGAGTGGGTTGATGGGTGGGTGGATGGGTGAGTGGGTGGATGGGTGGATGAGTGAGTGGATGGGTGGGTGGGTGGATGAGTGGGTTGATAGGTGGGTGGATGGGTGAGTGGGTGGGTGAGTGGGTGGGTGGGTGGATGAGTGAGTGGATGGGTGGGTGGGTGGATGAGTGGGTTGATAGGTGGGTGGATGAGTGAGTGGGTGGATGGGTGAGTGGGTGGGTGGGTGGATGAGTGAGTGGATGGGTGGGTGGGTGGATGAGTGGGTGGATGGGTGAGTGGGTGGGTGGGTGGATGAGTGAGTGGATGGGTGGGTGGGTGGATGAGTGGGTTGATAGGTGGGTGGATGGGTGGATGGGTGAGTGGGTGGGTGGGTGGATGAGTGAGTGGATGGGTGGGTGGGTGGATGAGTGGGTTGATAGGTGGGTGGATGGGTGAGTGGGTGGGTGGGTGGATGAGTGAGTGGATGGGTGGGTGGGTGGGTGGGTGGATGAGTTGGTTGATAGGTGGGTGGATGGGTGAGTGGGTGGATGGGTGAGTGGGTGGGTGGGTGGATGAGTGAGTGGATGGGTGGGTGGGTGGATGAGTGGGTTGATAGGTGGGTGGATGGGTGAGTGGGTGGATGGGTGGGTGGGTGGGTGGGTGGATGAGTGAGTGGATG
>JAFMOC010000513.1:0-72500 GCA_019802505.1 Corydoras sp. C115 | reverse complement strand
TAGCACCTCCACCTTCACCTCCACCTTCACCCTGCACCAGAGCTTTCCTCCCCTGATCAGAAAGCCCTCTCACACTGCTGCTCTGTTTCTTCAGATGATGTGACCTATTCAACCATCCAGGACGCAGGATACAGCGTCATCCGATATTAAACCCGCCCCCCTCCCCGCAGGTCAGAGCCGCTGACACGCCCAGGTCAAAGTTCACACATCACTTTAAATCCAGCTGATCGATGTTTATATAGATCATTATCATTATCATTACTGAGGGTTGGTTCTGGTGTTGCAGAGACATGTGGACCTGGTTCCTTTTGGTTCCTTTAACTCAGAGCTGTGATGATGATGATGATGATGGTTCTTCAGATCAACACTGTGACGTTCTACAGTCTCAATAACGAGGAGGACGATGTATTCACTACACTGCCCCCCCCACTCTGGACTGTCATTAGGGGTTGATGATCAGATGGCTGTTTAATGTGAAGCACTGAGCGCAGATGGTCACACACACACACACACACACACACACACACACACACACACACACACACGGTGTTCCAGCAGATCGGTTCCTCAGTTTATTTATTTTATTTAAGATGAACTGTGTGTGTGTGTGTGTGTGTGTTTACGGAGCTGAGAAACACTGTGATGTCATAATGCTCTTTAATTAACCCTGAACATTCTGTTTAATAAAGCTACACCACATTCTCATTCACATCCATCTCATTAAGTCTAATATCAGAACTACAGTACAGAGCTGCAGGAAGGTGGCGCTGATGAGGAGGTGGTGGTGCTTTAATGTACGGTTTATTTATCTTAATAACAATAAAGTAAATCTGATACTCTTTATTCACCATCATCAACGTACATGGTATGAAGTGACTGCCCACGGTTGAGCACGGTGGTGGATGTGCAGTCCTGTTCAGTCACACGGCAACGGGCTTGACCTTCTGACTTCATGAACAATATTCCATCCTGAGGTCTGATCTTAAACCACAGATCAGATCAGAAGATGAACTGGAAACCTTCACCCTGGAGAGGTGGATGCTTCTGAAGGCTGATGTTCAGAGGATCTCCGGTCCACACTGACCGTAAACCTGGACGTCCAGCATCGGCGCTCGTTTCCATGACCGGACTGAAGCGGTGGGGGTGGGGGTGAGGGTGGGGTGGGGTGTTAGGTTGTGGTTGGACCATAGCAGGTTCTTCCCGTCCTCGTTAGGGCAGCGGTCACAAACGATTCATGATAGAAAATATTTTTATTAAGACTTTAAACATGAAGATCAAAGCTCAGCCTTCATGTCCTGCAGCGGCCACTCGGTCCGCGGACGGCTCGGTCCGGTTCAGACGTGGTTCCTGTTGGACAGCCGGTTGTTCCTGATTAGGTTCCTCCGTGTGGAAGGTTCTCAGATCGAATCAGCTGGATGATGATCTGAAGGATCTGCTGATCTGAGAACCGTCATGAACAAGAAAGCAAATCAGTAAGTCAGCTGTGATGGTCAGTATGCTCACACGTTTGAGTGTGTGTGTGTGTGGGGGGGGGGGGGGGGGGGGGGGGGGGGGGGGGGGGGGGGGGGGGGGGGGGGGGGGGGGGGGGCTGACGGTACCTCCTGGGTGTCTGGGGTCGGTCAGTTTCTGCTGCAGAACCGAGTCCAGGAGTTTACGCAGATGTTTAAAGATGACGGCGATACGAACCGGAGCCTGAAGGAGAGAGGGGTCATTAACCTGCAGTTTGATCTGAAGCTGGAGATCTTTAAACACGAAGCAGAACCTGGAACTGGATCCATCCGTCCACTGAGACCAGCCTCTCCCTGTGCTGCACCTCCAGATCTCCTCCAAACAGCAGGAGGGGAAACGGAGAGGTCAGGGTCGTATCACGGAGGTACACCTTCGAATATTTCACCTGAGACAGAATCACCTGTTAGTGTGTGTGTGTGTGTGTGTGTGTCAGCGTCAGCAGAACCAACTGACCTTTTCCTGATAGAGCATCCATCCGTGAGTTTGGAGGTTGCGGTTAACAGATGAGGGATGAACCTGTGCTTTTCCCTGCGGCGTCTCCACCACGCAGGCTGCACTGTCCTCGGGGAGGACGGAGAACGTCGGGATGATCCGTCCCACGTTGTCATAAACTCCTGCACTGAGCACCGCCACCACCACCGGCACCTCCTCTCTGGACAAGCTCAGGGTGGAGGAGGGCGTGGAGGTGAGGAGTCCCGTCTGCTGCACCATCTGAATCAGCTCCTGCTTCACACCCTGGGGAGGGGGGGATGCGCACACACACACACACACCGGCATTAGAACATCGTGTCTTTATTCCGGACGCTGAACGGTCAGTGGAGGTGGAGGTTGAACCTCGATGGTGATGAGGGTGGTCCGGTTCAGGAAGTGTTTCCTGCAGTAAGACATTTCAGCGCGTGAACCTTCACGACTCGCCTTCTTCCACCTGAGACAAAGAGCAGAACACACTGACCCACTGACCCACTGACCGACCCACCACCCCCTCAGCACATGGACCCCGCTGTGGGGCAGTAATCACCCCAGGTAAGCGTTGTAGATGGTCATGTGATCAGAATTAGAGATGGATAAAACATCTCGTGCGAGGTTGGCCTCGTCCTTCCTGCTCATGGGGGTGGAGAAGGGCGATTTCTCAGACATGGCTGCAGCGATGGTGGCCTGCGGGGTGAACGCACGCTGGAGTAAATCCACTAATTAAGCATCATCACGGCTGTGTCGTCATGGAAACGTCCTCATTTAAAGCTGCAGGTGGACTCACCACCGGCTCCAGACAGCCCAGGATGGCGCCGAAGATCAGCATCTTGCCGATTTTTGCGTTGACGGGCAGAGAGGCGAGGTGGTGCCCCAGAGGTGTGAGGGTGTAACTGTCTCTCTGACACGCCCCGATCTTCCTCAACACACTGAGCGCATTACACACGGCCTGCTGCGGGGGGGCGTCCAGCGCCTGCGACAGAAACTCCTCTGGAGATCCGTATTCACACTTCTGTATGAGCATACGTGAGTACACACACACACACACACACACACACACACACACACACACACACAGGATTAAGAATAGAACAGACTGTGATGCAGGTTCATCATTAACACAGTCGATATGATTTGGGTGGGGTTGGGGTTGGGGTTAGGGTTGGGGTGGAGGTGATGGATCCAGAGCTCACCATGATGTGGAGGCAGAGCTCCTCCAGTGGAACTCTGAGGATCTCAGGTTTGGAGTAATCCATGAGGGTGTTGAATCTGTGGAGAGACAATACACACCACTGTATCTGCTGCCGCTGGGGGGGGGGGGGTACAGGTGAATGTGTGTGTGTGTGTGTGTGTAGTTCAGGGGTACAAACTTGGCTTTGGTATAGAGGCGGAAGCAAAAGCCATTTTGGACACGTCCTGCTCGACCCTGCCTCTGGAGGGCGCTTGCTTTACTCACAAATGTCTCTACCAGAGAGCTCATCTGACTGCCCTCATGATATCTGTCTCACACACACACACACACACACACACACACACACACACACACACACACACACACACAGAGAGAGAGAGTAAGGAATTAATGAAACAAATAGCAGTATCAATGTGTGTGTGTGTGAGTGCGGTGTGAGTGTGTGTGATAGAGAGAGTGCGGTGTGTGTGTGTGTGTGTGTGTGGTGAGTGTGTGTGTGTGTGAGTGCAGTGTGTGTGTGAGAGTGCGGTGTGTGTGTGTGTGGTGAGTGTGTGTGTGTGAGAGTGTGGTGTGTGTGGTGAGTGTGTGTGTGGTGAGTGTGTGTGTGTGTGTGTGAGAGTGCGGTGTGTGTGTGTGTGTGTGTGTGTGTGTGGTACCGATTCTCTTTGGTTTTTCCTGAGTCGATGACGAACAGCACGTCGGGGATGGTGACTCCAGTCTCAGCGATGTTGGTGGATAAAACGACCTGCAAGCATTAAAACATAACGACTCAAATGAACGAGAACCTTAACGAGGCCTCAGACTGTACCTTCCTCCTCTTCATCTTCATCATCATCATCATCATCATCATCATCATCATGCTGTTATTAACAGTTCTTTCAGTTCATGTGTAAAAACGTGAACTCTGTTAAATTAAGGAGGAAATGAAACACAGCCGGAACATCTCAGTTCCAGGTTCTCCCTCTGAACTCACACCCTGCAGTACCTTTCTAACTCCAGCAGGGGGAGCTGTGAAGGCTGCTGACTGGTCCTGAGAGGAGAGTGTAGAGTGCAGCGCCACCACTTTATATCTGTAACATACAGTACAGATCAGCTGACCATGTGACGTTCTGATGTTCTGTGCAGTGAGAGGGTTCCTGCTGACCTGCTCCCACAGTGGAACCTCCGGTCAGTGGAGATCAGATCATACAGCTGCTGGATATGAGCCAGACCCGGGAGAAACACCAGCACGGCGCCATCCATCACCCCAAACCGCGACGACGTTCCTAAAAACCGTGAGCACACTCCGTTACTCACTCATACAGAGATCAAACAAAACGGTTCCACGCTGCACCGTCTGCTCCTCATCCACAACCAGTACTGAGGAACCTACAGCAGAACCAGCATCCAATCACAGCAGATCAGACCTGAACCTCCCTCAGACCCCATGGACCCGAATGTGTGTGTGTTACCCAGGTAATGCAGCAGGTCCAGGATCAGGTCCATGTTGATCTTGTTGGGGTTCATGCGCTGCAGAACTTGGCGAGTTTGTTTACTGAAGTGATCTAAATCTGATCCCAGATCCCAGCATGCACCAGGGTCACGCACTACCATCTCCTGCTCACACACACACACACACACACACACACACACACACACACACACACACACACACACGCTCATTTATCAGAGAAATAGGATTTTGTGTGAGAGAGTGTGTGTGTGTGTGTGTGTGTGTGTGTGTGAGTGTGTGTGTGTGTGTATGAGTGTGTGTGTGTGTGTGTGTGTGTGTGTGTGTGTGTGTGTGTGTGTGTATGAAGGACCTGATGCTGTAATGTTCTTCCTCCTCTCTGTGTAACTGAGACACTGATCTCTTCTTCTTCCTCCAGAAACCTCTGACTGAACTCTGAGTCCTGATCCAGTTCATATCCCGTCTGCTCGACCACGTCCTCCAGGTGATACACCTACCACACACACACACACACACACACACAGGGAGGTAACGGTGCATGTGGACAGGGTGGTGTTGGGGTGAACTGGTGGGGTGAGGATGTGAGGGTCACCTCTACAGGGTAGGTTCTCCCCGGGACGGTGATGACAGGACAGCGGTTCAGGTAGCTGGTGAACTTGTGGCAGTCCACCGTGGCGCTCATGAGGATGAGGTGGAGGTCAGAGCGCTTATGGACCACGTCCTTCAGGATGGTCAACAGAAAGTCTGACTGCACACTGCGCTCATGAACCTGCACACACAGGGTCCACAGTGACGGACAGCCTCACACCCCATCACACCCCCACCACACCCCCACCACACCCCCATCACACCCCCACCACACCCCCACCACACCATCACACCCCACCACACCTCCATCACACCTCCACCACACCCCCACCACACCTCCATCACACCCCCACCACACCCCCACCACACCTCCATCACACCTCCACCACGCCCCCACCACACCTCCATCACACCTCCACCACGCCCCCACCACACCTCCATCACACCCCCACCACACCCCCACCACACCTCCATCACACCTCCACCACGCCCCCACCACACCTCCATCACACCTCCACCACGCCCCCCACCACACCTCCATCACACCCCCATCACACCCCACCACACCTCCATCACACCTCCATCACACCCCCACCACACCTCCACCACACCCCCACCACACCTCCATCACACCTCCATCACACCCCCACCACGCCCCCACCATGCCCCCACCACACCTCCACCACACCTCAACCACACCCCCATCACACCCCCACCACACCTCCATCACACCTCCATCACACCCCCACCACACCCCCCACCACACCCCCATCACACCCCCCACCACACCTCCATCACACCTCCATCACACCCCCACCACACCCCCACCACACCCCCACCACACCTCCACCACACCTCAACCACACCCCCCACCACACCCCCACCACACCTCAACCACACCCCCCCACCACACCTCAACCACACCCTCATCACACCCCCACCACACCTCAACCACACCCCCATCACACCCCCACCGCACCTCAACCACACCCCCATCACACCCCCACCACACCCCACCACGCCTCCACCACACCTCCATCACGCCCACCACACCTCAACCACACCCCCACCACACCTCCACCACACCCCCACCACACCCCCACCACACCTCCACCACACCCCCACCACACCTCCACCACACCCCCACCACACCTCAACCACACCTCAACCACACCCCCATCACACCTCCACCACACCTCCATCACACCTCCATCACGCCCCCACCACACCTCCATCACGCCCCCACCACACCTCCATCACACCCTCACCACGCCCCCACCACACCCCACCTGTATCTCACACCCACACCTGACATGGGTACAGTCCTGCATCCCTCTCACACTGAGCATTATGAGTAACAGGGCTCCCCCTTGTGGTTCCTAAGGGAAGGTTCCTTTATGGAGTGTGTACCTCATCCACAATGATGTGTGTGATGGAGGAGAGCAGAGGGTCCTGCTGGAGTTTCCTGAGCAGGACGCCGGTGGTGCAGTAGAGGAGTCGAGTGCTTTCACCCGAGCGGTTCTCCATCCGGATCTGATATCCACACAGAGAGTTCTGCAGATAAACAGCGCCATCCGGTTAAACTTTGTGCTATTACACCCCCTCCATACCACACCACCCTCTTTCTTCTCATTTATTACATCTCTACATTATGACCATCAGAAACATCTCCACGTCAGGATGCTCCACCCTCTGAGTATGGAGGTCCTACGTCCAGCAGATGGCTTCGTCTGTGCTCTCGGACGGTGCTCTCTGTTTAAGACGGCACTGCCGCCCGCGGCCCTCGTCTCACCTTGCTTCCCGGTGGCTCCTCGCTCCCCAGTTCCTGGTTGACTCTGTTGGCGAGACTCGTGGCAGAGATTCTTCTGGGCTGCGTCACCACCACGTTGCATCTCCTCCGTCTCTTGTCCCCGTTCCCCAGCAGATCCTCCAGGATGAACTGTGGTACCTGGGTGCTCTTCCCACTGCCCGTCTCTCCGGCTATCACCACCACCCGGTGGCGCCGCAGAGCCTCCAGCACCTCGGCTCGCTGCTGATACACAGGCAACCGCCTGCGCGCCGACAACAACCTGAGAGAGACGAGCTTTACATTCATGATGACCTCATGCTCACAGCTCAACTGAGGTTAACCTCAAACACTGCTCAGCCTTCTGATTCTGATTCTGATTGATGATGATGATGATTGATTGATTCTGATTGATTCTTATTGATTGATTCTGATGATGATGATGATGATTGATTTTGATGATGATGATGTTGTTACCTCTGTGCGAGCTGAGACTGCTGAAGCTTCTGGAACAGACACTTTAACTTTTCGTCCTCCTCAACCTCCTCTCTCTTCTTCTCCACCTTCTCCTCAGCATCCATCTCTGCCAGCGTCTCCCACGAGTCCTCAGTAAGGTGGGTGGAGCATGGCTGCGCGGGGCGGGGCTCATTCTGCTGCTGCTGCTGCTTGAGGCGGGTCAGAAGTCGAGAGATGAACTGATCGCGTGGTTTGTTGATGGAACAGCGAGTTTGCTCCTCCTTCTGCTGCTCTCCATCACGCCACTCCAGCCAGACGTCACGGTACGGAGGAGGAAGCAGCTGGTGCACCGACTGTCAGAGAAGAAGACATCCACACGGAGAACCACACGGACATCCACACGGAGAACCACCATCCAAGAACCAGACTGAGGTCAGATCAATAATACACTTCAGATCCACAGTTCACTTTATTAAACACAGAGACAGAGAGACACAGAGAGAGACACACAGAGAGACAGAGACAGAGAGAGACAGAGAGAGACAGAGAGACACAGAGAGAGACACAGAGAGAGAGACAGAGAGAGAGAGACACAGAGACAGAGAGACACAGAGAGAGAGAGACACACAGAGAGAGAGAGACACAGAGAGAGAGAGAGACACAGAGAGAGAGACACAGAGAGAGACACACCTGTCCCTTTACCAGGTTGTACAGGGCGAGTGTGGCTCCTAAATGTTGCGCCTGCATTCCGTCCTCTGTCAGGATGGTGGGACAAACTTCCAAAAGTCCCTCTGCCCTCTGAACCCGAACCCTGACACACACACACACACACACACACACACACACACACACACACTCAGGTCAGTGATTTGTGGTTTGTTTTGTTCGTGTGATGGACCTGAACCCACCTGCATTTCCAGTATCTGCCAGTAGGGACCTTCTGGAAGGCAGGTGCTGGACTTTTGGGAAGGTTCTTGCGGCACCAGTCGATTAGGAACTGTTTGGGGGACTTCCCGGTCCAGCTGCGGCTGGTGTAGTCCAGATCCCGTACATCTCTTGTCTCCTTCTTGATCTTCTCTGCTGAAATGTGAAGGGGGAGCTGAGGTTACTCTGACGTTACTCTGACGTTACTCTGACGTTCTGATGATGAATGGAACCTGACGTTTCTCTGCTGCTGCTGCTCGCGGGGTTTGTTCAAACAGGCTGAGGTTCAGCTCCTCCTCCTTCTGCTGCAGCGGAGCTTTTGGTATGTTCTCCTCTTTGGGAGGGGGTTTGATTTTGATGCTGGAGCTGAAAGCAGGGTGAGCCTCCAGAACCTTCATCTCTGTAACAGACAGACCGTGAGTGTCGGTGGGCGGGGGGTGTGTTTTTCGGGCGTGGCCGTGTCGGACCTTGCTGTATGATCCTGATGCGGTCCTGCGCCCCCCGCTGCGCCGCCCGCTGGTTCTTGGCTTTGGCCTGCGTGGCCGTCTCTCTGGCTTCAGACAGCTGTGCGGTCAGACTGAGATAGCGCTGGTTCTGCAGAGAGGGGTCAGCGCAGGGTTACACCCCACACCGCTGCCGGGACGCCCGTCCACCCACAATGCATTCAGAACGATACCAACAGGATCAAACTCTTTATCTGTGTCTGCTCTGGAGACTGCGGCACTCTGCTCCTCCTCCTCCTCCTCCTCTTCATCACTGCTCTCGCGTTCAGCGTATCTCAGGATCCACTCCTTCATACTCACTCCATCACCCCTCACCTGCCCAACACACACCTCCCATCAGCCACTCTGCTCACATTAAAGACCTACAGCTGTTTACAACCAGGAACTGTTCCTCAGGAACTCAGGTGGTTCCTCATCACTCAACTCATCTGACATTATCTATTAAAAAAGAAGAATAAAGTTCAGCTCAGAGTGGTGAGTGTGTGTGTGTGTGTGTGTGTGTGTGTGTGTGGTGAGTGTGTTCCTCTGGGATGATGAGGTTCTGGTTCTGATGATCAATCAGAACCAAACCGAGGCTAACGGCTGAGCGTGGTGTAGCTCCACACACTGATGAAGATGAGGAGGATCTACCTTCACTGCTGGTTCCTTCACACATCTCCTCACAGCCTCCTCCTCCTCCTCCTTCCTCGTCTTCTCTTCTTCTCTCTGATGCTGAAACCTTTCTTTGCTCTTCTTCTTCTCTTCCTGTAAATTCTGACTGAAGCCTTCTGGGAGCTCGTCTTTCAAAAACAGACACAAATATTAATCAATCAGTTAATCAATCAGTTAATCAATCAATCAGTTAATCAATCAGTTAATCAATCAGTTAATCAATCAGTTAATCAATCAATCAATCAATCAATCAATCGTGAATAAACGAAACCTGTTTAATTAAGCGTGGTTGAGTGATGTCATGGTGTAACAGTAATGAGAGGATGAGTCTTCGCTCTGAGGGATCAATAACTAAAATCTGAAATCAATAATATTCATAAAACTTCAAAGAGGTGAAAGGTTACGGGAGCTCGGCTCATGGGTTAAAGAACACACACTGTGGACTGTGGACAGGTGAAGAAGAGCTGAACTGTGACCTGCTGCAAGCTGAGAGGTGAGAACATGTGTGGATCCATCACACTCGGGGATGTGGTGGTGGTGGTGGTGGATTCTTTAGGGTTCCTGATCTACTTCATGATACTTTGTAGGTTCCTGAACTCTCTGACGTACCATCTGTGAGGTTCAGGCAGAGCCAGTCGAGCGCAGAGTGAAGATCACCTCCGTACAGGACGCTGCTCTTCATGGCCTCCTCCACGTGTTCCGTCCTGAATCCCAGGCGCTGCAGAGCCGAGTACAGGTCCTGCAACCGACAACCATCAGAACCTCGACATCAGATCTGCTTCATACACGAACCAAAACAATGTGGACATCCTCTGAATGCAGTCCTCATTCTGGAGCCCCGGTGTCCACTGACTGACGAATGGGACGTTCAGATCGCAGACAGCTGTGTGATGATTGGCTGACAGTTAGATGAGGACGTGATCATCGGGTGTCCACATTCTTTTGGTCTTACGTGTGGTGTAAAAAGTTCCTTCTCAGGTCAATAGTTCTGTTTTAAAGCACAGGACGAAGGTCCGGCTTCTCACCAGCAGTTTTTTGGAGGTCAGTCTCCCCGAGATCGGTGCTGGACCCGGGTCCTGGGGTCTGTGGTCATTAATCACTCTGATGATTCTCTTCTCCATCACAGGCTGAATCACGACCTTCAGAACCCAGAACAGAAGAGACACATCACTGTGGAACCCAACCTCACATCGCACATCACTCAGCCACAGCACTGTGGAACCCAACCTTCCTCTTCCTAACAAATCAGTTCCTGTTCTAATCGGTTGCGGCCTCCAGGGGGCGGCAGCGGCAGCCTGGTGAGAGCAGTGATGTCAGTGATGCTGAGTGTGTGTGAGTTCAGGGTTCGGTTCTGTGTGTGAGATCAAACACCCCTCACACTGATCAGTTCCGACCTCAGGGGCAGAACCCAGTGACGCAGGGAGGGGCAGCCACCAGGTGAGGTCACGAGGTCCAGGTGTGCTGGGAACCTTCAGTGGAATTTTCTGCGCTTATTGTTCATTTATATTCTAGGTTTATAATAAATATAAATATAAATAATAAATATAAATATAAATAATAAATATAAATATAAATATAAATATAAATATAAATATAAATATAAATGTAAATAAATGTGGACGCTCCGCGGGTTTAATGGAGCTTCACCTTCAGCACTGAGGGATCCGCAGCCTCCTGCCTGCCGCCGCCGCCGCCGCCGCCGCTGCTCAGAGTGTAGGTCCTCGGAGCTGCAAACACAAACTCAGAACATCAGCCCCGTCAGACCGGACCGGGTCATTCAGAATCAGACTGAACCGGGTCATTCAGAATCAGACCGGACCGGGTCATTCAGAATCAGACCGAACCGGGTCATTCAGAGTCAGACCGAACCGGGTCATTCAGAATCAGACCGGACCGGATCATTCAGAATCAGACCGAACCGGGTCATTCAGAATCAGACTGAACCGGGTCATTCAGAATCAGACCGAACCGGGTCATTCAGAGTCAGACCGAACCGGGTCATTCAGAATCAGACCGGACCGGGTCATTCAGAGTCAGACTGAACCGGGTCATTCAGAGTCAGACCGGACCGGGTCATTCAGAATCAGACTGAACCGGGTCATTCAGAATCAGACTGAACCGGGTCATTCAGAGTCAGACCGAACCGGGTCATTCAGAATCAGACCGAACCGGGTCATTCAGAGTCAGACCGAACCGGGTCATTCAGAATCAGACCGAACCGGGTCATTCAGAATCAGACCGAACCGGGTCATTCAGAATCAGACCGAACCGGATCATTCAGAATCAGACTGAACCGGGTCATTCAGAATCAGACCGAACCGGGTCATTCAGAATCAGACCGAACCGGGTCATTCAGAGTCAGACCGAACCGGGTCATTCAGAATCAGACCGAACCGGGTCATTCAGAATCAGACCGGACCGGGTCATTCAGAATCAGACCGGACCGGGTCATTCAGAATCAGACTGGACCGGGTCATTCAGAGTCAGACTGAACCGGATCATTCAGAATCAGACCGGACCGGGTCATTCAGAATCAGACTGAACCGGGTCATTCAGAGTCAGACTGAACCGGGTCATTCAGAATCAGACAGAACCGGGTCATTCAGAGTCAGACTGAACCGGGTCATTCAGAATCAGACCGAACCGGGTCATTCAGAATCAGACCGAACCGGGTCATTCAGAGTCAGACCGAACCGGGTCATTCAGAGTCAGACCGGACCGGGTCATTCAGAATCAGACAGAACCGGGTCATTCAGAGTCAGACTGAACCGGGTCATTCAGAGTCAGACCGAACCGGGTCATTCAGAATCAGACTGAACCGGGTCATTCAGAATCAGACTGAACCGGGTCATTCAGAGTCAGACTGAACCGGATCATTCAGAGTCAGACTGAACCGGGTCATTCAGAATCAGACTGAACCGGGTCATTCAGAGTCAGACTGAACCGGGTCATTCAGAATCAGACCGAACCGGGTCATTCAGAGTCAGACCGAACCGGGTCATTCAGAGTCAGACCGAACCGGATCATTCAGAGTCAGACTGAACCGGGTCATTCAGAGTCAGACCGAACCGGGTCATTCAGAATCAGACTGAACCGGGTCATTCAGAGTCAGACTGAACCGGGTCATTCAGAATCAGACCGAACCGGGTCATTCAGAATCAGACTGAACCGGGTCATTCAGAATCAGACTGAACCGGGTCATTCAGAGTCAGACTGAACCGGGTCATTCAGAGTCAGACCGGACCGGGTCATTCAGAATCAGACCGAACCGGGTCATTCAGAATCAGACTGAACCGGGTCATTCAGAGTCAGACTGAACCGGGTCAGAACCTTCACTGCTGGACCGAACCTTTAGATCTCTGCTGCTGCGGCTTTGCACAAGGTTCCGGAGCTGCAGACACCTCAGAACCTCCAGAAGCGCCTTTCTTCTTTTTAGCACCCATGAAGAACCAGAACCAGAACCAGGATCAGGATCAGAACCAGAACCAGAACCAGCAGTTTAAACGGAGAGTTCTGTTTATCATCTGAAGCGGACCGGCACGAGCGCCACCGAGCCTACGAAGCCAACCAGAAGAGCGACTACTCATTTCAAAATAAAAGTCATTATAAAAACAGTAGATACAATCGTTTCAGTATAAATGTAACATTTTAAACACATATAGCGTTATGCGTTTAATTTCAAATCTCTTACACAAATGATTGCACGGAAAACTTAAAGTGATGTATTAATAATTAATTCATTAATTTAAATAAATGTAACGTTTAAATAAACATATCGTGTTGTTATGGATCTTTTTTATTATTTAACAATATTGTGTCCAATAAAGTCTCACTTATTTCATTTAAATAAACGATATACATTTATATTAAAACGATCTTTAAACTCTATCGTTATTTAGAATCGCGCGCTGTTTCGCGCTTCACTCGTTTCGGAACTTTGATTCGCAGCCGCGTCGGTGAGCAAAGCATTGTGGGATTTGTAGTGTTTTGGCGGCGCAGCATGGCGGACGCGTTTGGAGAGGAACTCTTCAGCGTTTTTGATGAAGAACAGTCGAGTTCCATTAAAGCATCAAACTCAAAAGCTCCAGCGACAGCAGCGTGAGTTTCCTCATCCCTCACATTCACACAGAGTCCGCCTTTAATCACCACTTACTAAAAAAGATCGTTTACGTCACCGCTTTCCCACGAGTTAGCAACGAGCTAATGCTACCTGAGGCACTGCGGGAACAAACTGCGTTTAAAAGAACTTTAAAACAGAGGAAAAACACAGAGAACCTGCTGGAACCAAACCGAGAACCTGATGGAACCAAACCAAGAACCTGCTGGAACCAAACCGAGAACCTGATGGAACAAAACCGAGAACCTGCTGGAACCAAACCGAGAACCTGATAGAACCAAACCGAAAACCTGCTGGAACCAAACCGAGAACCTATGGTTCCTGCAAGCTGAAGCTCCTGTTTTTGTTTCTCGATCAGTTTTAAACAGCACTGTAGTTCTTGTGTATGGAAATGCAGTGCAATGTGAGATTTTGCATGTTCTCTCTTTAGCTGGGCTGTTGTGTGTGTACTGGGGTTAATATCATAAACATTATGTATTTTTTTTATTCAGTAAAGCAGCTGGAGCTCATGGCAGGGGGGCGAGCGGTTCTCCCGCCGCAGGGCGGTCGAAGCGGGAGGTGGATCACAGCGTCTCAGAGGAGGTGGTGCTGGGTAAAAGAGCCAAACTGGAAACCATCACATCTGATGAGTTAAAGTAAGTCTGCATCAGAACCCGCGGTACACCTTCAACCAAACCCCCAAGAAACCGACAGGAGGAACTGCTGATGGTTCCTGAACCCTGACCCAAAGAACCCATAACACCAACACTGATTTACATTCCTAATGAGGGGGGGGATCAGACTCTGATCAGGAGCTGGTGGGTTCAGGTCCTTACTGGATGTTCCATTAAAGAAGCTGTGTGTGTGTGTGTGTGTGTGTGTGTGTGTGTGTGTGCGCGCGCATTATTCTGAATAAATCACAGAGCGGTGACTGGACGACACCTCGTTCCCCTGATTTATTCACAATGAAGCCGCCCTCTCAGACTTACAGCTTTAATGATGTTTCTATGTTGAGGTGTGTGTGTGTGTGTGTGTGTGTGTGTGTGAGAGAGAGAGATTTTGAACGATCATGTTTTATTAAATGTAAATGTTTATAAATCTATAGTTAAATATCAACATTAAGGTTTCATAAAAACACAACATACAGACTCTTACTGTGACTTCTGATTGGATCAGAGATTTGTTTATACCCACAGTTTATCACATGATCAGACCCCCCCCCCCCCTCCCCCCATGTCCTGGTGTAGTGATGTTTAAAATGGTGTTATTTTAAATCTTATTCCTGTGTTTTTATTGTTTTTGTAGTTTGGCAGATTTGATGCCAAAAGTGAAAGTGAAACAGGTTGAAACGGTGGAGGGCTGTACACATGAGGTAACACACTCACACTCACACACACACACATACAAAGGGACAAGGCAACCTGAATATGGTCCACTCTCAGCTTGTTCTCCTTTTCCTGTAGGTGGCGCTCCCTGCAGATCAGGAGTTCACTCCTCTGAAGGCGCGGGTGGGGAAAGCAGCTAAGGTAAGCGTGTGCATTCAGACAGATTGTACGGATCGGTGTTGAGTTACGGAACATTCACCTCCTCCTCCTCCTCAGGAGTATCCCTTCATCCTGGACCCGTTTCAGAGGGAGGCCCTCCTGTGTATTGATAACTAATCAGTCGGTCCTGGTCTCAGCTCACACCTCCGCCGGGAAGACCGTGTGTGCAGAGTGAGTGCTCCCCCCTCCTCACTGTGATGGGGTCATGTGATCGGTCACTGGCTCATGTCACCGAATTACAGTAGTGATGTTTGTGGAACCTTGTGGTTTTTGTTCTCTGATGGTTCTCTGGACGTTCCTGTAGGTATGCTATAGCCCTCGCTCTGAGGGAGAAGCAGCGTGTGATCTTCACCAGTCCCATCAAAGCGCTGAGTAATCAGAAGTACAGAGAGATGTATGAGGAGTTTCAGGACGTGGGACTGATGACCGGAGACGTCACCATCAACCCCACCGCCTCCTGTCTCGTCATGACCACCGAGGTGACCGCAGCATTACAGAACCTTTATAAGTGTAATCTCACCGGCTCGTTATTAGATTCACCTTCGTTAATTAGATTGTGGTCTTCCTCTCATCGTCATATCGTTTGTGGTGGAGCTGCACTTAAACACGTTCCAGTCATTTAAAAACAGCACAGGACCTCTGTTATCCTGATGTTCACCCAAAAAACACCGGGATAGGCTTAAGCAGCATCTGTAACCCTATGGATGAGAAGACACAAATTTAGAGAAAGATTGATGAATAAAATGGATTGATTAGTATGATTATTGATTTTAAATCGGTGTGTAATCAGAACTGCACTCTGTGATGTTCCAGATTCTGAGGAGCATGCTGTACCGAGGGTCAGAGGTCATGCGTGAGGTGGCCTGGGTCATATTCGACGAGATTCACTACATGAGAGACTCAGGTGGGTGATGATGATGATGATGATGAAGGTTTGAGAAGTTACACCCCAATGCAGCGGGTTACCCAGAATGCCGTGCACTGTAACGTGGTTGTGTTTCCAGAGCGAGGTGTGGTGTGGGAGGAGACCATCATCCTGCTTCCTGATAACGTTCACTACGTCTTCCTGTCAGCCACCATCCCCAACGCTCGCCAGTTCGCTGAGTGGATCTGCCACCTGCACACTCAGGTCTCCAATCACAGCTCCCCTCTCACTCTCGCTCTCGCTCGCAATTTCAATTTAAAAGCTTTATTTGATGACAAATTATCCATTCGTATTGCACAAAGTTCGTTTACAAAAATAAAAAATGAAACAAAAATAAAATAGAAAACAATTACAAAGTTACAAAAATGTACATAGTATACAAATCTAGATACAAAGTATCTCTCTCGCTTTCTCTCTCTCTCTCTCTGTCTGTCTGTCTGTCTGTCTCTCTCTCTGTCTCTCTCTCTCTCTCTCTCTCTCTCTCTCTCTCTCTCTTGGTGGTGTTCCATGTGTGTGAGTTGTTCATAAGTTCCTTTGATCTGCAGGCGTGTCACGTGGTGTACACAGATTACAGACCCACTCCACTGCAGCACTACATCTTTCCATCAGGAGGCGATGGTCTGCACCTGGTTGTGGATGAGAATGTAAGTTATATTAAGAATAAATACACTTTACACACACCACACACACACACACACACACACACACACAGTCTTTTTGTACACTGGCTCATACACACATGTGAAGCCGACGGTGCTGCAGGTCAGTAGACTGAGGTGGTTGCTCATTCTGCGCTCCTCTGAGTTTAATCAGAATGTTTAATAGTGTAAATCAGTGAAGGGTCATGTTCAGAGGGGCGGAGCCTAAAGTCTACATGACATGAACCAATAAAAGATGAGAACCGACGTTCTCGAGTTTTTCTGAATGAGTAGCTGAGAGATGATGATCTGTGATCAGCTCAGTTGGAATGAAGCAGGACCCGGAACCATCTGAAGCTGGGTTTCTGTGCAGGTCGTGTTGTGAGTGTTGGATGTGTGTCACTTTGCAGGGCGAGTTCAGGGAGGATAACTTCAACACAGCCATGCAGGTTCTCCGGGACGCAGGAGACCCCGGAGCAAGTGGTGGAGGGAAATGGGACCCTAAAGGCAGAAGAGGTGGTACAAAGGGTACGTTTTATTTAGTGTTGACTGAGGTGGATGATGGAGGTGGAGCTAAAAGAAGACGATGGTGGTACAGATGGTGGTTGAGGTGATGTTGTAATGTGGTGGTGCTGGTAATGGAGGTTGTACTTCATGTGCAGGTCCCTCAAACGTCTTTAAGATTGTGAAGATGATCATGGAGAGGAACTTTCAGCCTGTCATCATCTTCAGCTTCAGTAAAAAGGAATGTGAGGCCTACGCCCTACAGGTGTCCAAACTGGACTTCAACACGGGTACACACACACACATACACACACACACTCTAAAGAATCTGTCTGTCCTGTCCAATTACTGGATATAGTAAGGAGACACCTGGGATAGGCTACAGTTACAGCACAGAGACACATTCACACAGAGGAATCTTTAGATCACCTTCTACATATTTCAAAAGTTTGCATTCCCAAAAAGAAAACCGATACAGGGAGAACATACAAATCACATGTTAACTACAATCATCTGCTCAACCAAGTTTATTATCATTTATGCAGACGATGAGAAGAAACTGGTGGAGGAAGTTTTCAGTAACGCCATCGACTGTTTATCAGATGAGGATAAGAAACTACCCCAGGTACACACACACACACACACACACACACACACACAGACTGACATGTTTGTTTTTATTTCAGCTGAATCACAAGTTCATATTCTTTACTTTTGACGTCTGTCTTTAGGTGGAGCATGTTCTCCCTCTTCTGAAGAGAGGTATTGGTATCCATCATGGAGGACTTCTGCCCATCCTGAAGGAGACGATTGAGATCTTGTTCTCTGAAGGTCTTCTGAAGGTCAGACTCTCGTCATTTCTGTGTGCTGATCGTCTCTGATGCAGCAGGACTTTCACTCCGTCTCCTCCTGCAGGCGCTGTTTGCTACAGAGACCTTTGCCATGGGGATCAACATGCCGGCGCGTACCGTCCTGTTCACCAGTGCGCGCAAATTCGATGGCAAGGACTTCCGCTGGGTACACACAGACACACGGACACATTTCCATATCACATAGACGTGTTTATGCATCGCACTCTGCGTGTCTCTGAGAGTCTGCCCCCCGGTGGATGGTCAGCTCAGACGTGGATGATGAGATCCGTGGACCCCGTGGTGAGGTCAGTGTGTTTGTGTAACAGATCAGTTCAGGGGAGTACATCCAGATGTCGGGGCGAGCTGGGAGGAGGGGGATGGATGAGCGAGGCATCGTTATCTTCATGGTGGATGAGAAGATGAGTCCAGCTGTTGGAAAACAGCTCCTTAAGGTACGTCCACACACTGTACAGAGGCGCTCCACCTACACCCAGCCAGCACACCCACCCCGGTGGTGCAGCACAGTGCAGTGGTGTTACTGAAGCAGTCACTGTGTTTTATAGCTTTTCCTTTAAATCCCATAATATTTCATCATTCTTCTTCTTGTGTAGAAACCCGGGATCCATTTCTGTTGATCTGACGGGTTCCAGACTTTATTAAACTTTGATTTGTTCAGGTTATCACTGATTTAATGAGTTGAACCCTCTGAACATGAACAACCCTCTCAGTCCAATGTCTGTGTTCTTTCTCCCAGCAGTAGTTCAGATCTTCAGGGTAACGAGTTAAACAGAACCTTTAATGATGGGAGGTGGGAACAGATGTTGAGTTCAGTAGTTTGATGGTGGATGTTCTGTGTGGTGTATCATCAGGGGTCAGCTGATCCGTTGAACAGCGCGTTCCATCTGACCTACAACATGGTGATGAACCTGCTGCGTGTGGAGGAAATCAACCCTGAGTACATGCTGGAGAAGTCCTTTTACCAGTTCCAGCATTACAGAGCCGTTCCTGGTGTAGTTGAGAGTAAGATCAGATCACCTTCATCTCTCTAACCCCCTCCTCATTCATCCACCCTCCCTCTGATCACATTACACCATCATAATAATACACTGAAACAGTGTGTGAACTCTACAGCTGAAGGTTGTGTGTGTCTCACAGAGTTGAAGAGTCTGGAGGACATGTACAATGCTATAGAGATCCCTAACGAGGACAGTGTGGTTACTTATTATAAAATTCGACAGCAGCTGGAGAAACTGGCTAAAGAGATCCAGGAATTTATCCATAAACCAAAATACTGTCTACCGTTTCTACAGCCTGGGCGTCTGGTTAAGGTCTCACACACACACACACACACACACACACACACACACACACACACACACACACACACTGAAGGACATCAGAGGTGCAGGTTGTGATTTTAGGAGGTCTCACTCTGGTCTCTCCATCTTGGACAGGTGAAGAAGGATGATCTGGATTTCGGTTGGGGCGTTGTTGTTAACTTCTCCAAAAAATCCAACGTTAAGGTAAGCCCCGCCCCTCTGATGTGTTTGTAGTAAGGTGCATTAGAGCGAGGCTGTAGTTTTACAGAACACCTCTCAGGTGCGCTCAGTTTAATTACTGATCCAGCTGGGTTCAGTCCTGTGATCTGAACCCGTTACAGACCTGTGCTATGAGGTTCGGGCTGACGGGGTGATGTCTGATCTCTGAGGAGAGCTGCTGATGATGCTGGATGTTTGTGTGAATGCTGATGTTCTACAGGCTCCTTCAGCAGATCTGGATCCTCTGTATGTGGTGGAGGTTTTACTGAACTGCAGTAAAGAGAGCGTGAAGAACGCTGCCACTGAGGCAGCACGCCCCGCCACGCCCGCCGAGAAAGGAGAGATGCAGGTACCCCCCCCCCCCCGCTCATCCACCCACCGGGTCAGATGCTGTCTGTGATGGAACCTGGTTTTCAGATACAGTATAATCCCACAGGCACCGGAACTGAACATGGTGCAGATTTAGTTCCTGTTTGAGGCAGTGGAACCTTTTTGCTTTATTTGATTTATTAGAATATTTTTGTTTTTCTGAATAAAGAGGAAAAGTTCATCAGTAAAGTTTAATTATGTAATTAAAGATGAAGCTGTCCACCCCAGGATCAGTCATTCTGTGTGTGTGTGTGTGTGTGTGTGTGTGTGTGTGTGTGTGTGTGTTCAGGTGGTTCCTGTTATGCTCAGCCTGCTCACATCCATCAGCTCTGTGAGGCTGTACATCCCTAAAGACCTGCGACCGTATGATAACCGACAGAGCATGCTCAAATCCATACAGGTAGCACTCAGCACCACGTTGTGACATCACTTCCTCTTTCTTCTTCAAGTTCTACACATGGCCTTTCTGGTGTTCAGTTTAGTTAGGTTTTTTTTGTGGTTTGGAAGATGATGATGATGATGATGAAGATGATGATGATGCTCACGTCTGTTTAATGATGGCAAGCATTTATTGTACTGTATGACCTTTGACCTTTGGACTGAAGCTGTAATAAATCTGCAGATGAATAATCATTAATCTCTGATCTGGGATCTAATCAGAAGTTAATGAGTTTAATGAAGACATGATGAAGAGTTTATTCGGAGTGATTATGTGAAACCGGTTCTACACCGTGTCTTTATGTTCCTGTGAGGTTAGGAGGTTCAGAAGAGGTTTCCTGATGGGCTCCCCCTGCTGGACCCCATCGACGACATGGGCATTAAAGACTCCGGACTGAAGAAGGTCATTCAGAAGGTGGAGGCGTTTGAACACAGGATGTACACACACCCGCTCCACACCGACTCCAGCCTTCACACTCTGTACACACTGTGTGAGAAGAAAGCTCTGGTACACACACACACACACACACACACACACACAGAGGTGTGTGAGATGATTCTAATCTGATCTTCCAGCGGTTTGTTTAAAGCTGGAGAGCTCACACGCTGGTCATATGCACAAACGTGTGTGTGTGTGTGTGTGTGTGTGTGTTTTCTCACAGGTTGCAGGTGATATCAAGGCGGCAAAGCGGGAGCTGAAGAAAGCTCGCACTGTGCTGCAGATGGACGAACTGAAGTGTCGTAAGCGAGTCCTGCGTCGTCTCGGCTTCGCCACGTCCTCTGATGTCATCGAGATGAAGGGACGGGTCGCCTGCGAGATCAGCAGGTCAACCTCCCAACAACACCACTTCAACTTTGACCATGAACTGGACTGACGGCGTGCGGTGTTTAAATGTGTGTGTGTGTGTGTGTGTGTGTGTGTGTGTGTGTGTTACAGTGCTGACGAGCTGCTCCTCACTGAGATGATGTTTAATGGACTTTTTAACGAGCTGACCGCAGAACAGGCCACCGCACTTTTAAGCTGCTTCGTTTTCCAGGAAAATGTAATGATTTCATTATTAATAAGGATCTGTAAATAAGGGGCGGGGCCTCGGGGGGGGGGGGGGGGGGGAGGAGCTTCTGTGTGACCCCCGTCATGGATCTTAATCTTAAGCTCTGATCTGAATGTTCAGGACTTCTACAAAAAGAACTGAAATTAGTTTATTTTTAAACTTTATAAATAAATATAAAGAACATTAGTTTATATTTATTCTGATTTCCTTCTGCAGGCCAATGAGATGCCCAAACTGACCGAGCAGCTGGCAGCACCACTGCGTCAGATGCAGGTACACACACACACACACACACACACACACACACACACACACACACACACACACACGCGTTTAAGGTTGGCTCCACTGTGGTCTCATCATTAGCGTAGCGTGTTAGCGGCTCAGGTCTTGTGTTTGTTAGGAGTGTGCTAAGCGCATCGCTAAAGTCTCCGCTGAGGCGAAGCTGGAGGTGGACGAGGACTCGTACCTGAACCAGTTCCGCCCTCACCTGATGGATGTGGTGTTCACCTGGGCCAACGGCGCCTCCTTCTCCCAGATCTGCAAAATGACGGACATCTTTGAAGGTGACCTGTAGTGACCTTCGACCCCGTGATACTCTTCTGATGTGTTGTGCTGCTGTGCTCAGTGTGTGTGTGTGTGTGTGTGTGTGTGTGTGTGTGTGTAGGCAGTATTATTCGCTGCATGCGGCGTTTGGAGGAGCTCCTCAGACAGATGTGTCAGGCGGCGAAGGCGATCGGGAACACGGAGCTGGAGAACAAGTTTGCTCTCGGTAAGACTCTCAAACTCTGAATACTGAAGAACCTTCTGAGACGCAGAGGAACCGTCACCAAGTGTCTGAAGATGTTCTGCTAAATGACCGCAGCAGCCCTTCTTGGTCCAGTTGGAACCTTTTAGTTCATGGCTGGTTCTGAAGGTGGACGTCTGTTCTTCTTTTTCAGGTATAACTAAAATCAAGAGGGACATCGTGTTTGCTGCCAGTCTGTACCTGTGAGGGGCGGAGCTGGGGGCGGAGCATCGTTTGTTGTAGCACAGCATGAAGCAGAGGCCGTGTTTCTGTTGAATTGTTTAATGAGTTTGTTTTGTATATAATTTTAATATTTTTATTAAAATCAGTTGCTGCAGCAGTTTGTTTATATAAATGAAGAAGCGACAGAGGCATCATACACATGCAGCGGCAGCCCCGGGGCATTGTGGGTAACGGAGGGGGGGTGTTGTGGGTAAGGCGTAACATTCACAGGTGTCCACCCCAGTGGTCCTCTCTGCTCAGCGCGTGGCGACCCGCGCGGCGTCAGTTAGCCACGTCGTAGTGGTTTCCGTTAGTGGGCGTGTCCTGCAGTGTGGTGTGAGCAATCTCCGCCTCCTTCTGCGCCGCCGGCGGCTTCTTAAAAAAGTCGGACACGAAGAACACCTGAGGAGGGAAGGGCAAAGTTAGGACACACCCCCAAAACGAGGGTCCTCAAAAGTTTGTGGACACTGTTGGATGGAGTGCAGAGTTCCCGGCCGCAGAGGGACGAGGACCGGAGAACCGAGACGGAACCATGTGAATAAGTCGTTAATAATGCTGTGCGGACGGGACTCACCACCAGCAGGGCCATGAGCGCCCCCTGGAGAAGTCCAGTCAGAACGTCACTCCAGTGGTGCTTGTAGTCGGAGACGCGCGAGAGTCCCGTGTAAATGGACGCCGCGATGAGGAAGAACTGGATGGTGGGTCTCAGGAGCCGCGCCCACTCCACCTGCAACCGTGCCTGCAGATACAGCTAAGCCCCGCCCCCAAGAACCACACGTTTTTACCTATTCCATCAATTCCACTGAGTAACTACAGGCAACCTGAGCTGGTCAGCTGGATCTGACCGAAGCGCAGGGTTCTGAGAGAAGCTCACACTGGACTTCTGAATAAACAGAACTGAACTCAGAATAAATCTGTGATCCTGAGCTTCATCACAGGAGGCTGTTTCTTAATGGACCAATCACAAGCTTTTCTCTGTCAAACAGCTGGATCAGTCAAACAGCTGGATCAGTCAAACAGCTGGATCTGTGAGTTCAGGTTCAGAACTGAAGCTTCTTAAAAAGATCAATAAAGAAATCCAGAACCATAAGGTTCACTCACCGACAGAAACAACATGCAGTACATCGAGAAGGACGAATGACCGGAGTAGAAGGACAACCTGAGAATAAACAACATCAGATCATCAGAATCAGATCAGTGAATCAGATCAGTGAATCAGAATCAGTGAATCAGATCAGTGAATCAGAATCAGTGAATCAGATCAGTGAATCAGATCAGTGAATCAGAATCAGTGAATCAGATCAGTGAATCAGAATCAGGTGGTAAACAGTGTAATGTTCTTCGTTGCTGTACTGTAATAGTTTATGTATTTCTGCTTTAATTAGTATTTCTGTCATTCAATATTTTTATTCTACTCAAACAGGTTCGTCACTTTATTCAGAATACATTTATTTATAGGTCGCCTTTCTTTCTTTCTGTATGTTTTCATCTTCTTACTCAACGGGATTCCCACTAAAGGTGCATTACCGCCACCTACTGAGCTGGAGGTATGAGTTAATCCGCTCGTGGAGGTAATGAACTTCAAATCGGAATCCCATTGGATGTTAAGCCGGGGGGGGGGGGGGAGTGAACTTGTGATTGGATGACGGACAAAGACCAATCAGAAAACAGGCGGGAAAATGAAATGGAGCCGCCGCTGAACGTGAGGACGCAGTGTGAGGTGAGTGGACTTTAATGTCTTTATTTTATTTTATTTCATTTTATTTCATTTAGCGCAAAGGGAACTTTATTCTTTAATCCGGACCGTCGTTTAAATGAATCGGTAGTTCTGCGTTTTAAACGGAACTCTAATGGCGCCGCCGAGAGAAGCGACAGACTTTAACATCAACCTCCTGACTTCACCTTTAATCTTTAAAATCATCTGCACTCTGAGTTCATAAACATTTACACTGCAGAATCGACAGGTAATTATTCAACCACCGCTTTGCTTCAGTGTTTCTCATTACAATCATTAATACACTGACGTGTCTGAGTCACGTGATTTTGGCTCCTTTTAAAACGAACAATATTAACTTTACAAAGTTCACTGCGTTAGTATATATATATATATACACTAATATATATAATTGTACTGCAGATCAGTGAATCAGAATCAAATCTGTGAGTCAGATAAATGAATCTGAATCAGACTTTGTTCTGAATAAAGTATTTGTTATATGGGTCAGGAACCACACCCACCTTACAGAACATCTAACACACTGACAGGTCTCAGTGGGTCATCATCTCTCATAAACATTGTGGTTAACTGTTGAGGAACCAGGAACGAGATCCACCAAGAGAAGATCATATGACCTCAAAGTTCCCTCAGAAATCAAACTTCATAGTTCCAGAATTTAGTCTTAGTTCCTGGTTTTCTGACAGAACCGTAAAAAAGAACCTAGACTTCTCTTTTAAGTTATAACATTTAACATGTTCTTCGGTTCACATCAAAGAGCAGAGATTGCTGAATTTACATAACTGTCCTGTTCCTCATTGGGTTCCACTCTCTGAGTCTTAGTTCCACATCCAGTTCCTCGTTGTGAGCAAATATAGACAAAGTTATTGAAAGTTGTATTGATTAAATGATCAGTGTCTGATCTCAGAGAGACCGTCTCATGGTGGGGTGGGAGGAGGGGTGTGTGTTTTTGGGCTGTGGTTCTGGTTCATGAGTTCGAATGGACGGTCCAGTGGATGAAACTTTCATTTCATGAACTCATATTTTTCTGTAAGGATTCCAAACCACCTCCTCGTTCACTACACCTGTGCCCTGTTCACTAACTGATGGAGTGAACGAGCCTCGCTCCCTAAAGTCACGTGACGCCATGAAAAGATTATGAATCTGAGACGAGTTGAATGTGAATGATGAACTGATTTACAATTATGGGATGGATTGACCGAGGTGACCGGATCACCCACCTGGCCTCGTTCACCATGGTCTTGTCCCCGGTGCAGGTGAAGTTCTCGATGTACCCTCCACTCGAGCAGTTGATCAGGTTCCAATTGGGTTTACACACATCCAGGAAGTGAGGTCGCAGCCGACCGATGGAGTACTTGCCGATGTCGGTCAGTGATTGGCTCATGGCGGCGCCGAACAGAAAGGTCCCGATGGCTTTGTACACACACGAGATGTAGCTGTTGTTGATGGAGGAGTTGGAGCCAATGCGTTTAAAATAAACGCAAATACACTCGCCAGCAATCATCTGAGAGAAAAGCAAAGAGAAGCTGAAGCTCGCCGCTTCCTGCTGATGTGATCACAAAAGGGATGTGAACTCATTCCCACGCCATTAGATCTGCTAATGACTCGTTAACATTTCCCTTTAAACCATTAAACTGAATGAAAGATGCTGAAGGGTTAAACGTTTGATGGATTAAAGCTGCAGTGTGGAACATTCAGACGCAGGGTTTTCACTTCATTATAACTATTTTATTAAATCTATTATCTTTTATTCAACCAATTTTATTCAAATATGTATTTTAAAATGTTTACGTTATTTAGAGAAACATAACATATTTCAACTTAAATTAGATCTTAATGCATTTAAACTTCATCTTTATCAGTATGAAGTGTAATTATTGAATTCATTTAAATCTTTTAAAGCAGATAAAAGAACAAAGTAAAGAGGTTTAAGTGTTAAAGAGGATCTTCAGTTAATTGTTAAATAAAAACACTTTAAAACCTGATGCTGGAACTCAATAACTCATCAGATTTAGTCTTCTTTACATTAAAATGGAAAAAGCATTTACAAGTTCCAGCATCAGTTTGTAAACGTCTTTAATAAATGAAGGTTCCTGTGGAATCAGTGATGAAGGATAACGAGAATAAACCCAAAAGCAGATCAATCACGCTACACTGAAGACAGAACCTGAACCAGATTTGGTCTGAATGTTTTGAGTTGCAGAGGAGCTCCGAAATGGAGGACCGCCCCTCTGGAACCTGACTGATGATGGTTTGTAATGTTAAGGGGATGATTTTATTCAATTGGTATGTTCTTCTTTTTATGCTCCCAGTCTGAAGGGAGTCGGTTTCTGTGTTGCGTTCACACGCCGCCAAAACTCGTGTTTATTCAAACTTCTTAAATTTAATGTAATGAACTCACAGATGAAGTTTATTTAAGACCAATCAGGTTGATCAGTCCACCATCAGAACATATGAGAACCCATTTTAATCCTGAAAACCCAGACTGTCAGTCCCTTTAATACCACCTTCAAATAGAACTTATGTATGACTCTCATTCAGTTTGTTCCATTTCCAAATCCACTCTACAGTTCCAGCTAGCACATGGTTCCTCTGACAAGGTTCTACTGAAAGCACTTTGAAGGAAGCAATAGCCACAGAAAGACACACCATGAAAGAAAGAAAGAAGGTTTGGTGGATGCTGAAGTGAGGTAACGAGGAAGAGGATGAATTAAAGGTGCATGAAGCTGCTGATGAGGAGGAGGAGGATGAGGGATTAAACTGCAGGACTTACAGACAGCAGAGTGATGGGAATCATTACTCCTCCTAATAACTGATAGGAAATGGTGTCTTCTTTAATGGGGTACTTGATTGAATCATCGTTACAGAAAAATCCTCTTTTGAAAGGTGAGTGTCGCGGTGTGAGGATAGCAAACGGAAGTCCAACTGATAAACACAAACAAAAGCAACGGGAGAGAAAACAACCAGAGCAGGAGTTAAAAAAAAGCAGAACATGGATTATGAACACACCACCACCACACACACACACACACACACACACACACACACACACACACACACACACACACACACACACACACACACACACACACACACAGGCGATGAATGAGGAAGGTGCTGATCATGTCATGGGGGGGGGGGGGGTGTTGGGAGTGAATGGCTTGCAAGTGTTACAAGGTTTAGCTGCACCCCCCACATCGTGCGGTTATCGTGTGATTTGAAGATTCTGATGACATTTAAACGTCTGTACTGAGTTATAAGCAGGTTTGAGAAAGCATCACTCCACAAAGAACATCCAACAAAAAGCAGGACAGACAGCGGAAGCACGTTGCCGTGTTAGAGAACGGGAGGAGATCATGTTCCAACAGCAGAGCCAAAGCATTTCAACTAATTACAACACAAATCAATTATTTACTAATACTGATTCACTCACTGATTCAGTCATACTGTAAACGTTGAGTGAGTGAATCGAGTTCAGTTCCATGTGAGTAAACCAACAGTGATATTTATTTCATGTTGACAAATCAACTGTACATTGAATCATATGATAAACTGATTCATCTTCATAAATAAACTGGATCAATTATTCAGTAAATAGTTACGATTCAGATTTAAGAATCACAGCCGTCATGTGAATCAATCTAGTTCAATCAGATAATGATACTTATTGATGAAAATGAATGGATCAAATGTGTAGAAATCAGCTAAGAAACACACACACACACACAGTATCTTAATAAACAACAGCAGCTGCAGGCTATATTAAAAGTGACCAATCAGAAAGCAGCTCTGCCTTTAGAACCATATTCCAGATATTTGTGGAGGGAGTCCATGAACCAGAGGAGATATGCTGATTCTTATCATCTAGAACCCTGATCTCCAACACATGGCAAGAAAGCTTCTGCCTATAGAGAACATGCTAAACTCCTGAATCAACAGCATGCCTGTGTTTGGTACCAATGCTACAGTAGGAGGAACATTCTTTCACCTGGATGAAGAGGTTTTAGGAACTTTTAAAAGAACCCATAGATCAGGTTCCTTGTTTTTTTTTTTTTTTTTACAGGCAGTTAGTTCTGTAAAGATGAAAACTTTATAAACATCAGAATCTTCACCCTGAGCCTGCTGCAGACACATCTCCATCACCTTCACCAACTCCATCATTTTCACAAAGTCCAAAGCCGCCTTCACCATTGTCTACATCATCACATCCACCATACATTCCATCACTATTATCTCCATCCTACCACCTCCACGTTTGTTGAAGTACATTTGGAGAGCGTGAGCTCGTCCTGCTCTGAATCTGATCTTCTCTCAGTCTGTTCTGATGGTTTGATTGATCTTTTTTTAGTTTGAATGTTAAATTGTTTGATCTTTAGCGGTTGATGATTTGAGTTTATTTTAGTTGAATGTTGGTTTAATTGCTTTATTTGTAGTTTTGTTATATTTGGTGCTTTTCTTTTTTAATATTTCATGGTAGTGTTTTTGCTTGTTGCTTGGTTATCGTTTGTGTATTTGTTTGGTGGAACCCTGAGTTCACATCCCCATATCCTTATTTTTTACACATCCTTATTTGCAAGTCAAAGTTATGAGCGCGGTGAGGTCACACGCCCGGGGACATGTTCCTCCCTCAGTCAGTCTGTCTGTCTGTCTCACCTCAGCTCCTCATGTGTCCTTCAGGACTGAGAGCTTTCTTAATTTAAAACCATTTGGTGGAGTTTAATTCCACAGATCAAAGCCTGGGTTCAGTCCTTAACATATTCTATCTTAATGTACAGAGACCCTGAGAGGAGGAGCTGCTCGGAACCCTGGGCACCTATCGGAGCGTGTTGGTACTTACACTGCTGATGGGCAGTGTGAAGCCCACGGTGTAGAGCACGGTGGAGCTGATGGTGCCGGAGTGAAACGGGTACGCGATGCTCTCATCAGTACAGAAGAAGCCCCTCTGATAGGGCCTGACTTTACCCAGATTATACACCGCCACGGGGAGACCAGCTGCAGAGCCAAGGAAGGGCAACACAAAGGTTATGATGTCACAACACTCACACAGACCAAAGTGCATGATGGGAATTGATCAGAGTTCCTGTGATTAGAGTAAAGGTTTGGTTCTGTGTAAGTCTGAACACACACACACACACACCTTCGATTTAAATTCAGCCTATTTAAATTCATTGTCCTCATTCATCAGCCATCAATCAAACTCATCATCATCATCATCATCATCTCACAGAAGGACAATCAGATGAAGACGTGTCAAAACACTCATCAATAAAACAAAGCAAAATGATTCAATAATGAGTCAAAATACAGAACCGGTTCCACATCACACACCAAGGACAACATTCTGCTTCAGGGTGGAGTTTAGGACAACAGACACAGAGACAAACAATGAGACACAGAGACAAACAATGAAACACAGAGAGAGACATACAGAGACAAACACACTGAGACACAGAGAGAGACACTGAGACAAACACAGAGAGAGACACAGACAAACACACTGAGACAAACAATGAGACACAGAGAGAGACACAGAGACAAACAATGAGACACAGAGAGAGACACACAGACAAACACACTGAGACAAACAATGAGACACAGAGAGAGACACACAGACAAACACACTGAGACAAACAATGAGACACAGAGAGAGACACACAGACAAACACACTGAGACAAACAATGAGACACAGAGAAATAGAGACGCACACAGAGACAGACACCTGTTACTCTGTAAAATGACTCTGCACTTTTAAAAGGTAATGAGAGAATCTGCACTCATTTAAACTCACACACACACACACACACACACACACACACACCTGTCAGTAACATGAGCTGCAAGAGAACTCTGGTGTCTCACACACACACAAACACTCAACCCTGCTTAGTTCCAACATTAGTTTAAAGTTAATTGTTATTTATTTTATAAATCTCATTTATATTTAATATTTAAAGTTAAGCTCCGCCCACTGTGGTCTGTCTCTGACAGTGGTTCAGAGAAGTTCAGGGAACTGATTGATCTGATCTCAGTTTGTTATTAATGACAGATGGACGTGGGGTTGTGATGTCACACCCTCTAACCGTGGAAACGTGTGATGTAATCACTGCACAGGAAGGGGCGGAGGTGAGGGCTGTGATTCCACCGCTCTGTTGTTTGGGAGGGTGGAGGACAGAACTATAATTAGACCTGGAACCAGTTTGAGTTCTCAGTTCTGAGATCGGACCTGCAGCTACGGCCTCGGGTTCTAAACTAAAACATTCAGATCTCCATGAACCTGACCGCTGAGATCAGACAGCGAGGCATGAACAAAGAACCAGCAGACTGACCAGTACCCACAAAAAGGTTCCAGGAACTCAGAGAGGTACCTTCACTGGACTGTTTCCTGTACAAACTGTCCTGCAGTGTGTCTCATCATCAGAGCTCCAGAATAGAGGTGCATTATGGGAATGACACAGCGCTTCACTCTCTGACATCACACTCACTTTTACACACAAGAGCCTTACACACCATGACAGGTGTGTGTGTGTGTGTGTGTGTGTTATTTAAACACACACATTATTTAATGTTTTCATTTCTCTAAAGAGTCTAATCAAAACCACCACAGGATCCAAACTGTCAGTTCAACCTCAGGAAGGCTTTCCCCACACACACACACACACACACACACACACACACACACACACACACACACACTGATGACGTTCTAAAGCGGTCAGAGGCAGAGTCCGGCGGAACGCACCGAGGATCAGACAGGCGATGTCCAGCAGGATGAAGGGAACCCCGCGCGTGTCGAACATCTTCAAACAGTTCTGATCAAAGGCTTCGGATCACGGGTTTCAGATCAAAGGCTTCCGAGTTCGGGCTCGACGTTTCAGAGGGAGTGAGATCCGATCCGCCGCATCGGATCCGCGCAGCACCAACAGCCGATCGATAAGGTCCGATCTCCCGGAGGGTCCGATCACAGCGCGTCCCGGAGGAAGGCAGATCTGTGCACGCGCTCAAAGCCGATCAGCTCCATTATATAGCAATCAGACCCGAGATCAGACACACACACACATCAGACAGACAGACGGAGCACACACACACACACACACACGTTAATACCTAAAGTTCAGGGCGTCACGCGCTAACGCCCGCTTCCTGCCTCCGCCCAGACAGTCACGAGAGCCAAGCAACCAATCCCGAGCCTCAAAATACAGCGTGGCCACACCCACCACGGCCAGAGATCATTTGGAGTCCGAGATCAGGTTCTGAAATAAGATCTGAGGTTCTAAAAACATGATCAGCCACTCTAAAAAAGAACAGACCAAAAATAATAACAATAAAGTCAACAGTCCTCAGATTTCTGTTTCTTTATAAATATAATTCTTTATTTACTTTATAATAATATAATTACAGGTTAATAAACAATCTAATCATTAATAACGAATTTAATAAAGATACAATGACATTATGATCTGTATCAAACTTCAGATGTTAAATTTAATGACCAGGTTTCAGGGAAGTGTTCCTTAATCTGACTCTTCCGTGAAGAAGTGTTTGTGTGGACAGTGCTGCTTAGTGGAACAGTTCTCCACTCCTGAGGAACATAAGTCATGTTTGATTAGTCTCTGTTACAGAGTTTACTCTCATCTGATATTCCTTTAATGTTCCACCTGAAGAACCCACGAGCTTCATATCACCTTCACTCATACAGTGAACCCATTACTGCCACCTTCAGATCATTCATTTACTGATCAACATCTAAAGACTTTCAGCACTTCAGTGTCCAACCTGCACAGATGACGAGCTTTATTCTGCTTTATTATTTTAGTTGTTGATGCAGGTTCTCATGACTGTCCTGCTGCTTCCTGTGTGTATTTATAACAACATCATGAGAGGGCCAGACGGGAGGTTCTGGGAGTTCACTGGATGTCTTTCTAACTCTGATTTTCAGGGTTGTGTCCAAAACCTTAAATATGGAAAACTATTTCTGTTAACTGCATGTTATCAGCTAAATTTAGCTTTGTGTCCAGATTTACCTTAAGAGATGTGTTTGTTCATTAATATCATTCATCCATCAGCAGCCTGAGGGATTATCTAATAAAGATTTCAGGATTAAAGTTAATCTCAGGGCTCTCCACAAGGTTCTGCTCTAGGACCCTTAATGTTCTTACATTCGCTTGGAAGAGTAATGACTGCTTTACATGTTTAATCTCTTTTACGTTTTTTTCTGTGGGTTTTGGGAGAAACCTTTGCTGTAGAGGTGGGGAGAACAAACCAAAACCTCACCCAGCTAGTGTTCTAACATTAGGTCACAGACGCTTTTATTCATCCATCCATCCGTTACTGACCACTGAGCTGCCCCGCTTTTATTCATACTGACATATTGTATTATTAACTTATAATTAAAACTGAAACAGCACTCAGGAGTAACAGATAATAAACCTCGAACACGAAGAAAATAAAAACTACAATAACTAAAACAAAAAAGCTAAACAATAACATTTATAATCTCAGATGTTATAATTGTATTTTAATATTAATTATTTTAAATGTTTTATCACAGTAATTGGAACACATTGGAATTTTGCACATTTCAGTTAATTATTTATATTTATTAGCTTCACCTTCGCTCTCTGTTTGCCACGTGGTTTATCTTTATTAATACTCAGGTCTGCCCTCTGGTGAGCAGGTTTATTACGACACCTTACGGGGACTTCCGGTGTGTGTGTCTTTGTGTTTGTAGCGTACGGAGGGCCGTTCGGTTTTCGGCGCTTTGTGACCGGTCTGCTGTGAGAATTTCGGACATTGATGAAATAATAAAACGTCTTTTGTTATTAAACTGAGCTTCAGCCGAGTCCTGAGTCAATACACTACACGCACATTAAATAAGCCCATGTCTGCCCCCTGCGGGTAAAGGCAGTTACAGCAGTTCATGTGTTTTATTCTTTGTAAATCATAAAGAATCAGATGTTTTAATGACAGTGACCTCTTTCACTAACAGCTTTATACTTGAGTTATTGCAACATGACCGATCTGTACAAATTCTAAACGCGGCTTCATTTCTTCACTTGTGTTCTTAATCTATTTCTCATGACATTAAGACATTTACACATCAATAGCATGTTAACTCCACAGTGATAACAATCAATAAATAAAAGTCATGAAGAATTGTAACAAGTGTAATATTTGAGTGTCATGAGAAGTTGGTTTGTTCAGTTTATTATTATTATTATTTTTTATTATTATGTTTATTATTTAATATAATTTCATTAAAGAAAACTTCAGTATATAAAAAAATCGACAATTATCTACATTAAAAAGTTTACACGAATGTAATAAGACAGATGATGAAGATGATGCATGTGATACAGGTTCTAAGGGTTGTACAGGTGAAGAACGGATTACTGCTGATGATTTCTTTTCTGGTGCAGTACCGAGGTGTTCTGGTGGAACCGTGCACGTCCATCTGATCGAGTCCTCAGGTTTTCTTAACGCTGCTGTGCTGCTTCTGTTTGTGCAGATGTGCCTCGATCTCACGGCGGAATAGCAGCATGCCCAGCTGACCGTGAGACGCCTCGTTCATGGCTTTAGATTGCATGCACATCTTATACTGATCAGGAGTCAGCTCGTCCGCACAGACCTTCTCATGCCAGAGGTGGAAGAGGGAACGGGACGGGACACGAACCACTAACAGGTTACTGTGGAGATACTTTCTGTAGAGATGCACATCCTCACCCCCCCATCCTTTAATGTCCACATCAAAGCCTCCTGAGCCAACAAGAGAGACACAAGAGGTTAAAATGATTCCACTCTCCTACACTCTCTCTCTCTCTCTCTCTCTCTCACATACACACAGCAGAGTAAACTAAAGTATGAGGAAAAACATGAATTACAGTCTGTACAGTTGGAACACAGGGGAGAATTGAGTGATGAATGAATGTTTACCAACGTTGATGAAATCCGATCTGAACTGACATGTCATCCCGAAACCAAAGTCACGCCAGAACCCTTTATCTTTCTTAATCACCTACAGAGAGAAACATCTCATAAAGAGCACCAAGGAAAGCTATCTGCACATCTGGACTGTCTGCTGGTTCCCTCTTCAGCTTCAGTAAAGAGTTAACATTGGATTCAGAGTTCAGTGACACGACTTCATTTTAATATAATATCTTCTAGAGAATATCTAAAAATCTGTTTCATTAAAAATACCACTTTAAATATTACAATAACACATCTCAGCTGTGATGTCAGTGTTTAGTACCAGTTGTTGTTCCAGAGGTGGAATATGGTCCCTGCCCCCGTAAATCACAGCTGGATTAAACTGACTGAAGAGAATGGGGTAAAAAACCTTCCTCCCTAAAAACACACAAAGCATATCAATATTTTTATAAAGTCAACACGCACTATAAATCATTTCCAGCTTTATTTTTAATAAAGTCAAATTTAAAATGTTAGTGAATGTTAGAGTGTACAGTCTATACAGAGAGAAGTATATAGATTATAGTGTATATAATGTGTATAAAACCAGATACTCTGTAAACATGTAAAAGTGTGTGTGTACAGTTTTGGAAACATGGCGTATGAGGGCGGAGCTACTGACTCCTACCAGCCTGAGTGTTGAGGCGGCAGCTGTTGAGAAAGTCTGAGGTGAAGACAATGTCCACATCACAGAAGAAGAGCAGGACGTTTCCTCCCCTCCACGCCCGAGCCCCCACATCCAGCCCGCGACCTCGAGAGAACTCCTCGTTCAGGTGGATCAGTGAGAAGTTCCTGAATTTCAGTTCTCTGCAGAACCGCAGGTTTCACCAACAGCACCGAAAAATAACTGACAATTAATCACAACTTAGCCGTGTGTGTGTGTGTGTTGTGTGTGTGTGTTTCTGTTTCTGTCAGTTCCAAACAGTCTGCTGGTTCTCTGTTCATTTCTTTCATTAACAGAATGTTTCTTTGGATGATTTTCTTTATGTTAACATTAAACCCCGTCAGTCAGAATCCCTGAGCTCACACTGCATCCTCAGTCTGATGATGTAAACATTTAGCATCATTTAATACGTCAGACATAATTAGTGCATTATTTAATAAATGATGATGTGCACATGTTAACAATAATGTTGGGGGGGGGGGGGGCAGTGTTCTACCTTGATGTTTTCTCCAGGGTTCCTTTGACCTCATTCATCTGGTCTTGACCAAAATATACAACAGTGAGATGCACTCGCCCATCTTTCTTTATACACACCTCTCTGAGAACACACACACACACACATACACACACACACACACACACACACACACATAAAATAGTGTGAAATTCCAGTAGTTGGAGGCAGAAACATTCTGATAAATGGATGCCAAATGTGTTTTGTGATTTGTGTTGACAAACTGCTGTTCTCTGATTGTGATCATCATATTTTTGCCAAATAAAAGTTTTAAGGTGAAATTCTTTGGTTATTTTGTAAAACACTGCTGCAGACTGACTGACTGCAGCGCGGCACCATAAACAAATCACCACTGACACGGCTGAAGGCTTTCACCTGAAATTCTGCATGAACTGTTGGAATTTGTGGAGTCTCTGTGAGAGTGGGACGATGATGTTGATGAGCGTTTGGGACGTCTCCACTCTCTCATTCCACACCTTCATCAGAGGAGCGAATGGACGGAAGAGGACCAGACGTCTGAACTCGTTATTATGTTCTCCACGGAATGTCAGCTCATACAGCGAACCCTTATCCCTCTCTGTACGTACCAACCCTGCAGAGAGACGGGCGGCGGGAGAGAGACAGGTTATTGATACGTGGTGTAACCTCAGGTTCTGTACTTTCATATTATTCACTCAAGAGTTTAAATTGGACTCATACAGTAAACACAGACATGTGACAGGAAGTGGCTGGTCCTAAATCTGAAGTACCATTCCAAAATATTTCAATGTGTAAACCAATGTGTGTGTGTGTGTGTGTGTGTGTCCAGTGCAGGTGCTTCCTGCGCTTCCTGTTTTCCATGTGGGGTGTGTCTCTGTCATTTCCATATTAAGACTCAACTGTAAGTTAAACTGTTAGAGCTGTTAAATTAAATTATTAGAAAATCATATTAATTAAACCTGTATGTGTGTGTGTGTGTGGGTTGGTAATTATATGATTTTTTTTTCACTTCAGGCGTTTCTGATTGGTTGCCATGGTTTCTTTGGTAGGTTTGATGTTACAGGATCGTTCTCCTGATTCATGTTGTTCTGTTGTGGCCGCAGAACCTCAGTCTTACCCTCGACAAAGTCGGCTGTGCTGTAGACCTTTTCTGCATTTCGTCTGGTTCCTGTCAGGTGTTTTGGGGAGTTGAGCGTGTGCACGCCGCTCTCCACCACCTCCGTGATCTCCTGCCGTTTATCCCTCCTGACAGGTTTCTCCTCAGGGTGGCGTGTCAGTCCTGTTTCCAGTTGGTACACACGCTGGAGGGTGAAGCTATCAAACGGCACCACAGCATACTCATTGGGCAAGCGGACCCCTCCTGCGATCTCTGCGCGACTCATCTGGGAACGCAGGAAGTCACTCAGGTCGTTCCCCATTTTTTCCTTCGGCTCTTTAGCTGACTCGGCACGTTCTTGAAGAGCCTGCTTCAGCTCGGATATCTGCTTCTGAAGGCTGAAGATGTGCTGCCTCTGCTCCTCATCGCGCTCCTGAAACAAAGCCTGATGACTCTCATGGCCCTGCATCAACAATGAAGAGCCGCTAAGTGTACTCGGACCCCTGGGAACCCTTGGAGAGACTGGTACACCCAGCCTTGGGGTAATGAGTGGGTCGTCACCATGAGGTCTGCAGGTGATGATGTAGAGGAGTGAGACAGAGCAGCAGCCCACCAGCAGGACTGCACAGATACGCAAGAGCCACGCCAACAACCGTCTGCGCGGCATTTCCACAGCAACACTATGTCATTAAGAACCGCTGCTAACCACAGAACATGCTACCACAAACCCTGCATCACATCCCATAATATACATATGGATCATGTTAGCTCACACACTAAAACATATTTCCCCATGGTGGGACCAATAATGGCTTATCTCATCTCTAATCTCATCTAAAGGCTGATCTTGAATTATTTATGTGAAATCTTGACTAAACATCCAGCAACTGGACAGAGCATTAATGCAGGTCATCAGCAGTTTGTTTTTAATGTTAAATATCACGTTAATATATCTCATTTATTTACAAATTCATGTTCACCAGCACATTAATACTAATATTGTATCTAGCTTCTGTATTAATAGCAGCGGACTAGATCAACTGACCCACGGTGGGGTTTATTAAAGATTACAGCTGGTCTTAATGTTTACATCAGTTATCCGTCTCACACTGAGACTCTTTTTCACACATTCACTGAACTCCAGACTGAACTCTGAAGGTGATCTGCTGTTGCTGAGCGCGCTGCAGAGGAACGAGGAGTCTGCGCTTCAGATGAAGACCAGCGATGTGATCGGATCAGACGGAACCTGCTGAAGCTGGCTTTAGTCCTTCACTCATATGGACATGGTTCCATAAAGTATGTCATCCACACAGAAACGGTTCCTGCTTTGTTTCTATTAGAGCTGATTCTTTAGTCGCAGACATGATGGAATGCCACGCCTACTTATTAATTACTGATTTATATATTACTTTATAGCACGCTGTGTTGCATCCTCATTGTTACATTAAAGGTTCAGAGGACATTCCTGTCTCATCAGTTCCAGTCAGAAGTCTTTATAAAACTCACATCTGACCTGAAGAGAGAGACAGAGAGAGAGAGAGAGAGACAGAGAGAGAGACAGAGAGACAGAGAGACAGAGAGAGAGAGAGAGAGAGACAGAGAGAGAGACAGAGAGACAGAGAGACAGAGAGAGAGAGACAGAGAGAGGGTGTTTATAAAGCTTACAGATCAGTCTTTCAGGTTTAAGTGGTGGCAGATACGTTGAGTCGGGGGGGGGGGGGGGGGGGGGGGGCACGGTTGAAGCATTAATAACTCAAAAAGAAGTAATTGACTTATTACACACACACTCACACACACACACACACACACACACACACACCTGCAAAGCTAAGTCTCTGCAGTGTTCTGGTGGGAGGAGCTTAAACTAAATAAAACAGCAGTTTTTATTCTAAACAGGTTAAATTAAAGCGATGTGTCAGTTGACCCCTGACCTCTCAGAGCCCTCAGAGTGCAGGGATAGTACAGGGAGAGAAGAGTGAGATGAGGAGTGAGCACTGCTGTAGAACCTGAGAGTTAATCACTGATCACACTAAAAGCCTGCAGATGTTTTTCAGGATGTCCACTCCAGGTCACTCCTGCAGGTCAGTCCTGCTGCTCTGCTCTGACTCAGGATGTGATGTAGGATTATTTTACAGGTTCTTTAATGGAAACTCAAACCAGACTTTACACACACAGGAAGTGAAAGAGGAGTCCAATCTGGTGCACTAATTAAGCAGATTAAATTGATCCTTATTGTCACATGATCAGTCACATGATTACAGAGAGCATGAGCTTCATATTTAATATCATGAGCAACATCACAAATCCTCATCAGCCGGCGGTCTCTTCAGACCTCACAGCTCCATCAGTTACTAAAACTTCTGCTGTCTGAAGGAAACTTTACTTCCTGCACAGCTTCCTGTTGTGATTCTGCTGTTTAACCACAAAGGCTTCATCAGAATCTAAACTAATTATTCATCAGTCTTAAGATCAAAGAACCTCTGAATATAAAATATCAGACTAATGCTTTACACACACACACACACACACACACACACACACACACACACACACTGACATTCAGCAGCAGTTAGGATGCAGACGGTGAGGCTGATCGAAGCTTTATGTTCTTAATGAAGATAAGTTCAACCTTCTGTGAGATATTGTGACGTCATACAGGATCATAATAATTTACATAAACTTATAGAATCCGTAAAGTACAACTCTATACTCTCATTACAGTACAAGGAGAACCTACCAAATATTACAATTTTAAAATAGCTAAATTAAACGAATTTAAAGACAAAAAAAGGAATTTAAATATCTGACGATTTTAATGAAGACAGTTCATCATCCTGTCTGAACCCCAGCGTTGTGTGTGTGTGTGTGTGTGTGTGTGTGTGTGTGTGTGTGTGTGTGTGTGTGTGTGTGTGTGTGTGTGTGTGTGTGTGAGACTCACCGGAGCGCGAGCTCCTCACGCGCAGCCGCTCTGTTCAGTAACTGTACGGAGAACTGAGAGCCTCTGTTCGGTACTCTGTGAAAGAGCGCCGTGTCTGGTTGCCATGTTGTCATTAAATCCTCTTTTCTATTTCTAGTTAATTCTATTCTATTTTTCATTCTGTTATTTCTAGCGAGTCTGTAAAAGTAAATGATAAATGATTTGAATAGAACATGGTTTATAACAACGAGACACAATCGAGAGGTAATACTGAAGAAACAGTTTGGGGAAGGCCCCCTCTTCTCCAGCTGTTTTCTCTGACAGTGATACATCATTTTAATTTATTCACTATGCCAGCAAGGTTTAATTCTAAACGTATTAATGCTATAAGTTCACTGGCTGTTCTTCGTGTTCATATGATTTATTATGTAATTTTAAAACGCTTTTTGGATATGTTTGCAGTTTAAGGGTTTTGTGTTATAACAGGAGATTCGTGGACTCGTTAACTCAGCGTGTGGAAGATAATCTGGCAACCGAACCTGGTTCCGAACCTTTACTCCTCCCTCTGACATGTCCCCGCTGTCCCGAATACACTTTATGTTTATTATAAACTCATATATTATTACACTTTTTATTTTAAACCATTTACAGAAAAAAACGATTATTTACTCTCCTTAATAATGGGGAATTATGGAGGTAAGACCTTGACACACACACACACACACACACACACACATTTCTTTTTCTTTCTCAGTACCAGTGCTCCAGCGTCACTAAAGTAGTTTAGCTTTATTATTATTAGAATATTATGATCAATGTTATATAAATGTTAAAACAATTTAATGAGACATTTTAGTTTATAATCTGGAATTGGTTTAAACCTTATTTATTGGATGATCCTGTTTTAATCTCAGAAGGTGATCTGTGAACCAAACAGAGGACGATTCATTCAGAGTGTTTTAAAGACTCATTGGGTCCAGCTGGGTGTGGGGTGTGTGTTGGGGGGGGGGGGGGGGGAGGTGGGGATACATCTCTATACCTTCATTCATTCAGACTAAACACTCAGGTTCATTCATTCATCTCCAACAAGTACAGAAAAAGTTCCACGTTCTCAAAAAGCTGAAGGTTCTTCTTAAGAACCGAGTTTTACTGAAATAAAACCTCCTGTAAAAAAGAAAAACAGAAACAAATGATAAAAAACAAATCAAACTTATCAAGGACAGAGCACACACACACACACACACGCACACACACACACACACACACACACACACCGAACACACACACACACACACACACACACACACACACCGAACACACACACACACACACACACACACACACACACACACACCGAACACGAGGAGCTCAGTGATGACAGGGGTGGGGGAGGGGGGGTCAGCACACGTGATCAACATTAGTTTTATTAATTATTAAGAGATCTGTCTGCACATTCAGCATAAACCCAGCAGCTGAGACAGCAGGTCCGATCCACAGGTCTGATCTCACCCCCCCCCCCCCCCCCCCCGCAGCCGTTTCGCTGAAGCAGCTCTGTGCTGCCATCTGCTGTCGAACTCAATCAGACCTGAAACTGCCCTGAAGCGCTCGCTTTAAAACGTTTCTCGTTATTTTTTAATTAATTGAAATGATCACAGTTTATAATTCTGTTTTGCTTTTGTGTATTTATTTGCTTAAAACACGCGATTCCACGATAAGCAGGTTTTTAACAGCAACAAGAGAAGAATATATCTAACAAACTGAATGTAATCATCGATTTACTTTCAATCAGTCATCCATGGAACTAAAGCCTATCCCAGCACTCAAAGGGTAGAAACCTCTAAAGACATCAGTGTGTGCTGTATTTACGTGTCGACTACACGATCCGGGTCTTTAGTTTTTGTAGTGATGGATTTAAATTCATTTATTAAATATTAAAAACGGTCTTTTATAACGCAGCGAAACTTTATGCATAATAAATAAGAAGTTGAAAAAATCCAATCCAACCTGAACACACACACACACACACACACACACACACACACACAAACCCGATGGGTTCCTAGTTCCTTCAGGATGTTCCACATGTGAGAGAACAGAGGGGTGGAACCGACCCCGGGCTCCGTCCTCCGCTTCATCAGGGTCCGAGTCTGATCTGAGGTCAGTCTGCACAGCTGAACCTGCAGGAGACGCTTTCTTCAGGAAAACTTTAGATAGGCTTTCAAAATTCATTTACAGAGCAGGAACCTCGGAGCAGGAACCTCGGAGCAGGAACCTCGGAGCAGGAACCATTTTGAGGCGCTCAGCCTGAGGAACGGTGCCGCTGATCGAACGCGTGAGTGTTAGAGGATTAAACTTCTGCTTTAAGAACAAAAACAAAGCAAAGCTTCTGAGTTTAGAGCTCATTAATCAGAACATTCAGAGTCAGGAACCGTCGCTGTGATTTCTGGAGCTGTTTGTGGTTCTGAGCGACGGTCGTGAGCATTTCAAGAGGAAATCACGAGATAAACGAGATAAAACGCTTCAGTCTGAACTTCAGAGGAACCGAAGAGCGTGACGGACTGTTCACACTTTAACACGAGCTTTAAGATTAAACACTAATTCCGTTAATAAACGCTAATCGTGCCACACTGAATGACGTCACTGTACAGTTAAATATGTTTACACCTCTGTCACGTTTATAGAGCCAAGATATTAAGATAATGAACCATTTAAAATCTGAAAAGCTTCTGAATGTTCACATTTCATCTGGCATCTATAAAATATCAATATAAATATAAGTCAAAGAAATTCTCTGGATTTTGGAATTAAAAGCTTATCATGATTAGGTCCAGCTGCTATAAAGATGATTAAATATACACTGATAAAGACTATAACAACTAATCGGTGAACAAAAGAAACAAATCTTACTGTTTAGGTGAATTTTATTTTATTTTATATTTTATATGTTATTTTGTGTTGGTATTGAGATCTAAATAACATAATGTTTGTTTTCTGTGTGTGTGTGTGTGTGTGTGTGGGGGGGGGGGGGGTCTTGGCTTTAGAGGAAGTTATATGGTCGATCCGTCATGGCTCGTTACCTGAGATTCTTCACAGCAGTGGGTGATGCTCATTATAATTCTTCCTGTGAGGAACTTCATCAGATTGATGAAGAACCTGCAAAACCACAGCACACAACTGCCCTGACCTTTAGAGATGCTCTAAAACGGCTCTTCACCTCAGAAAAATTTCAGGTAATTAAATATATTGGGAAAACAATGATTATTTGGACATCCCGCTGAACTGCAAAGCCACTAGTCCAATAGAACTTACTGCTTTGTCCATCAGATCCGAGTGTGTAGTGTATAAAAATTGATGAGTTTAATTATCAGAGTCCCTTTAATTCTCCATGAAGATTAAAGTCATTTTTATATTGTTGCTATAGAGCTGTGTTATTGTTTTGGTCACATGACTGATCACATAACTTCACCGTTCACTGGATTTTATAAGGCACCCATATTAACAGTTTCCTACTGTGATTAGATAGCGGTTGTCTGTCTGGTGATCTTGGATGCCGTGTTCGTCTTGTGTGAGCTGCTCATAGATCTATCTATAATCAAAGCGGATCACCAACGAGTTGCTCCACAGGTGAGTTTGGATCAGACCACACATCAGAAAACACCTGAGATTGGATCTGCTTAGACCACACACACACCTGAGATTGAACCTCATAGCTGAGTGTAAACCACAAACCTAAGATTGGACCACATGCTGATGTGTAGACACACCTGAGAGTAGACACGCATTGAATCAGACTGCACTGCTCAGAACAGACCACACTGAGATTCTGAGATTAGACCTGAGGGTATTCCACACACCCGGGATGGAACCACACACCTGAGTGTAGAGTCCCTCCTCTTTTTTATCATATGTGCATAATGGTACAGCTGTGTTTTTGATTGGATGTGGTCCTGTTGCATGTTCTAGAAGTTCCAGAATTTACAGGATGATTCTCACCCCTCTGCAGGTCTTTCACTACCTCAGCTTGTCTCTGCTCACCTTCTTCATAGTGGAGCTGAGTGGAAAGCTGTTTGCTTATCGACTTGAGTTCTTCAGACACAAATTTGAGGTCTTTGATGGGATGGTTGTAATCGTGTCCTTTGTCCTGGACATTGTGTACATCTCTAAAGAGGATGCGTTCGATGGTATGGGGTTGCTGATCCTGCTCCGGCTCTGGAGAGTGGCCAGGATCATAAATGGTATGACTTTTTTTTATTAAACTGCTTGTTATATAATTATATAAACACATTTAGAATCTGATGCTGTTTGTGTTTGAGTCAGTACCGTTCTGTTTGTGTAACAGGAATCTTACTGTCCGTCAAAAACCGAGCCTACAGTCGGGTCCAGAAACTCAAAGAGGACAACGATCGACTCCAACAGCAAATCAGGGAACTGAGGGAGCACAGCACGAGAACGGTGGGTGAGACAGGGACAGGACTTTTGAGAGTAAGACTGATGGTGATGATCTGTATAATTGTTGGTCAGCCTTACTGTATCACAGCTTCCCTCAGTGTGTGTGTGTGTGTGTGTGTGTGTGTGTGTGTATTTAAAGAAGAAAGATGAAATAAATATTAAACATAAGAGTTTGTTGTTTCGTAGGTGATTCATAACCTGAAACAGAAGAATTAGTTACAAGAAAGTTTATGTTAACACATTTTAAAAATATTTTTACTAAAATACTGTTTTTATATTTTGACAGGAACAGGAAGTCAGTCGGCTGCAGGAGCTTTTAAAACAACATGGTATCCAGATCTGATGCTGAAGCACAGATTCAAGAACTGGATCATGATCTACGTATGAATCGGAGTGGATCATCAGTCAGCCGTTCTAAACTCATTATATTTCTCAGTTTCTTGGATGTTTTAATTAAAGCTGCAGTATGTAACTCTGATATGTGGAGGAGTTAATGATGGACACCTCACAGTTGATAAATTGTGTTTTTCACTCAACTGTCTATTCTTCAGATGAATCTTTGCAGACTTTAGCAACGCTGCAATATTAATTCAAAAGCGGAGTCTTTTCCTAGTTAACCCCTTAAACTGACCGTATGTGTTCTGATTGTGGTGTCAAACATTTAACGTGTTCACAGAAGCCTGTTGTGGAGGTGGAGTCTGACCCGGTAAGTCTGTCCACTGTCTTATGTTTTTCATTTGTAAATAATTTTTGTAAAATGACTTAAATTTTTCTTTAAAGTGTTTAAAAATGACCATGTGACACAAGTTTAGATTTCTGAGCAGCAGTTGCTTCTTATGAATTATTGCTCTTTTCTTTATGATATTACGTTAACACCAGACCAGCTAACTGCCCCAGAGCATGGACCGTACGATCCGAGAGACCAGATCAATGAGGGGATTCATCGTAAACTTCTCGTACCCTCAACCAAATTACAGCTGTACTGAAACAGGAAATCGTCCTCGTCACAAATAATAAAAGTCTGTTAGTTTGACTGAATTTTCAGGGATGAGGAGAATCAACAGCATTTTGGAAAATACTTTATATATTTTTTAATGAAGTTTTTTTGTACATTATTGTCATTAAAAATATAAACAAAAGCTAAATAAAAAATATGTAAACATCACTCAAGTGCATCATGTCACAAAAAATGGTTTCCTTGCTACATACTAAATCTGATTACAGGAAGTGATCTCAGAATCAGTTCTTGGCCGTGCCGTCACACAAATGGAAAGTAGAATTGGTAGGGGAGTTTGGCGTCGATAGTGGGTGGAGCTCTGAAGCCAGGACTGGCAGCAGCAGACACATCGATGAAATGGACAGAACTTGTTACGGTGAAGAGAGACGACTGAGAAAAACAAAAAGAGTTCACCATCAGTTCAGTCGGTCATTTTCATCATCAACAGCAATTTCGGATTTGAATAATCTGATCACATTACTACTGCATTCTCTGATCTTTATCATGATGATGATGGAGGAACACGGGGCCCGTTTCTGTGTTCAGTCTGGTTTATATTGTTCTCTTAGTGAACCAGTGTTCCATTAACCTCAGTACAGAATCCAGACAGAACGGTTCTATTGTCTGTAATAATCATCCGGATCTCATAGGATCTATAAGGTCAGTGAGGATGTTGACTAAAGATCTGATTTGTATCTGACCTCATTGTTATTTGTTCATTTATTAGGTGAAGGAGGGAAAACTCACCAAAGTGCTGCTGTTATACTGAATTATTTCCATGACGCTAACAATCTGGGCTTGGGGGTTCATCAAGGTTCCATACTTGGTCCATCGCACTTTAAGATGGTAGGACACAGGAACACTGCACCCCTGAATTCCCTAAAAATAACGTGATTAGTGAAAAAGATTAAACGCTAAACAAAAAATAAACATTGAAATTCTCATCTGAAGCATTTGGGTCAAAAGGAAATAATAAATGACATCTGTATTTTCACTGTAATGTTAATGTTGGATCAGCACATGAATATTGTTTGTGGGGTGGATGTGGTAGTGGGGTGGTGGCGGTGGCTTTGGGGTTACCTTCAGCATGGTTTGGCTCTCAATAGGAACCCAGTCCAGGGGATTTTCAGGACGGGAGTTTCCAAACGATGCCACATAATCTGGAAAACTCTGACCTTTTAAACTCCTCAAAATCACCTCGGAGATTAAAGAACAGTTCACAGAGTCCTGCAGCCTAAAACACACAGACACATGCCAACACACCATCCTGAGATCAACAAGCACAAACCTCCACAATTCATCTTCCAGTAATATCTCACTATTAATATGTTTATTCAAATGTTTAACATAAAGTAATGTTTTAAATCATTAAGATCAAGGTGTCTGTATCATGACAGACTAGAATAAGACCAGTAATTATTATAATGAATTTTAATAAAGGGATTATTCTAACAGGTGGACATTTCTTCTGGACTACTTCAGCACCTAATACAGTTCCATCCAGAACCTGCAGAAGTTCTCCTCCATCACCCGCCCAGCAATGAAACAGCGCCACCGTGCTGCAGGTACATTACTGCACAACTCAATAAGAGGTCATTTTTACCTGAAAGTGCAAGCGGACAGCATGTGTGTCCCGAACAGGACGGGGACTCGCAGCGGGGCGTCTGAGAGACAGTCCTGATCCACAGAGCTGCTCAGCAGAGACAGAGAACCTTCAGCATTCCAGCTTAAAACCATCCCTCTGAACCTTCAGTGAAGGAACCAACTCACACACGTGCTTTCTGTTCTATTTAGTGTATTAAACCTTTACTATCAAAAAGAGACAGTCTGCTCTCTACAAACACACTTCTGTACATGCTGCATTATTACTGCTGTGCCATCATCATCATCTTCATCATCTTTAGAGTCATAAACAGACCACGTCCAAACAGATAACCAAATTTAACTAGTTTAACTAGTTCAGTAGGTATCAAACTGCTAAAAAAAATCCAGTCAGGAGCAAAAATAATAACTTCTCATTAGAACACACACACAAACACACACAGTAACATTTCTGTTTGACATGATTGAAAATCTGAATTATTTATGAGGATATAAAAATAAGTTTCTCTTTTTGTAGATTCTTCAAAGCAACTGAGAGAAGAAGAAGACTAAGAAGTCACCTTGGTAAGTTAGGGAGCAGCAAACTGAACTGTAGTATTTAATAATAATGACCTTAACGACCTGTTCAATGCTCTGGAGTAAGCAGGTTATTTTAAAGGATACTGTGCCGTCCTCCATCCTGCTATTAGTGGCAGTCCAACCACATAACCAGGGTTTCCACTAGAACGGAACATTAGGTCACTCTGCATTTCCTGTAAAAGGAAGTTTAAACAACGTCTTTGGTTTGCATTCTGTAAATGAAAATGTTTGTGTTGAATGTCTGTAGAGCAGGAACGTGAGATCTGAACCCAGAGGTTCGGTGAAGACGTGTGGTTTGAATGGGTCCCCAAAACTCTGCGGGATTATAAAAGGAGAACCTGTTTGATCATTCTAATCACAATAATGATGTCATAATGCAGCAGGAGGCTTTGCTTGTTGCTGTAACACCGGTGAGAGGGCAGCACGCCTAATTTTAGGTGTTCTTATCATGAATGATTATATTAAGGTGGCTGAAACACATCTCTACATTCATAATAATCAACATGAACCTGCACAAATGATATGTGGAACTCCTGCTGGATCATCAGTGTGGTTTTATTTACAGCACCCAAAAGAACCGAAGCCAAAACTCTGACGATCTGCCCAGCATCACCGAAGCCCACGGTGTATTTCACCTGCATCAAGTAATCAGACAAAAGGCATCATACAAACGTCAGAAAATATAACACACTATCCTTTAGATCAGTAATCCATACACAGATCAGTAATCCACACATATCAGCAGGCAGGGTCACCGCCTGGAAATCTGAAGCAGCAGAATTCATCTCCAATGGAGTCATAGCGCCATCCAGAGACTGAAGAGTAACATCTACCACACTAACAGATACTAACTGCAAACACACACACGCACATATATAATTAAGACCTGAATAATTCAAGTAATGATTTATAAATCCAACAATGTCAAAGGTGTATTTGTGGCTCCTTGTTTGTGGAGGTGTGTGTGTGTGTGTGTGTGTGTGTGTACTTACATCAGCCTCTTGGTTCTTCCACTGCCAAAAAAAACATAGAAAATTATTCATTTGTTAGTAAATTAAACTTATTTATTCATATTTTTTCTGAAGTTGTTGCTCAGTGTAATTACTTATTTCATTAGCAGATCTGAGAGAACTATAATGTCTTATCTCTCATGTCTGCGTGGAGGCACTTTTGTGCTGAGAATGAAGCCTGAATGTCAGTTTTCATTTGGATTGAGGGATTCCAGTGAACTGGGATGTAGCTCTGGCTTCTCCTCATGAGGAACCGTGTTAGTGGGCACCATGTTGGAGGAGGATTCAGTCACAGTCTGTTCAGTATGAAAGTTCAGTTCTGGTTCCACTTTAATGTGATCTTTAATGAATTAATTTGAACTGGGTTTAATTTTGGCTTCTCCAGAGTCATTCTGTTGTTGTGAGGAGCTGCCGGTGTTCTGATGATATGACTGCAGGTCACGTTTTATCTAATGTCTCCTGATGTGATTGTTCTTTTGTATCTGAATGATTATTTAATGTCAGTGTGATTCTGTCCTACACGGTTAGCATGTGCTGGATGAGGATGAGGCTTCTTCGTACAGTTACTTGCTGCATTTAAACTTACTGAGAAAACCTGGAATCCAATGTAAGGCCTGAGGTTCAGTTCCTGTAGCAGGCTACAGTCTGGTACCGGGGTCCAGCTCCTCACACAGCGACTGCTTTGCTCTTTTAAAAATGCTGTGGAAACATAAATGAGGATTTTGAAAGTCTCACTGATCCTAAAAGCTTTTTTAAACTTTAATGCCATGAAACACACAAACACTCCAGATGATTGTGAGAATCTGTTAAAGTGGTCATGATGTGTGTCTGATGTGTAAAAGGCTCAATATAATCTGCTCATGTTCATTTATTTAATACTGTATTAAACGGTTAAAGAAGAACCATCTCTGCTCACATCCTGTGTGGAATTGGTAGTTTATCCTTCTATAGCCACTCCGGGGTGTGTTCCAAAGAAAAGTGATATTAGTGCATACTAAAATTGCAGCCTAATTTACCTGCAGGGTTCAGGTCCAAACATGTTGCTGCTGCTGATGATGATGTTGGAAGTCTGAAAAATCCTCTCTGTCCAGCCCCGTCCACTGTTTTGATTAGGTCCCCGAACTGAAAATACAACAAATGTTTTAATAATAACTCAAATTTACAAAGTTAATGTAAATTAAACTATAATCGGTGGCACATTAATAATGTAAATATAAAGAATATAGTGAGTGTGTGTGTCTGTGTGAGTGAGTGTGTGTACAGCGATGTCCTGGGTGTATCTGCCAGCGCCCGAGACGTTCTCCCCTAGATGGGCATGGGGAACCCCCCCACGACCCTAATAGAGGATAAGGCTAAGGATAATGGATGGATGGACACTGCTTTTAATTGAAAGAATAAGATTTAATTCATTACTGTTTTTTTACTGTAGTACTTTGTATTACTTTTTTTTGTTTTGCAGATTTAATTGTGTGTATTTTATGACTGTATTTAAGTAACTGAATCTGTATGAAATGTCATTACTAATATTATTATTATTATTATTAAAGACCTTAAAAGTTTCAACCTCTTAGAATTTTCTGAAATATTGATCAGTTCCATTGATCAGATCTTTAAGCTAAAAAACCTCATAGTCCGGATTGATAAGAGATTTCACTTCAACAAATCCTTTCTATCATTCCATCACTGTGTCCTAACTACTGATTAAATTTAACAGCTAGGTTTAAATGTTCTAATACAACTGTGTATCAATTAATACTACAGGGATTAAAAAAGCCCTGCTGTACCTTGTACCCCAGCAAGTTCCCCTGCACAGGACCAGGAACTGCACTGTCACCATCTCTATAGGCTCCAAAAGCAAATCCCATAAATTGAAAAAACAGACTGTCAAAATTTGTCTCCAATGGAACTGGAGGTGCACTGAAGGACATGGCCTCGTCATCTAAGACAGAGAATGACAGACAGACAGAAATACATTGAATCATGCAGACTGTGGAATTGTACGACTGCTTCCTGTCAGGCAGGTGGATGATATACTTACAGTTAGCAGAGTAAATACAGAAGATATCAGGGTTGTTCTCGCGCTGCACAGACATCTTGACTAAAGATGAACCGTCTGAATTTGGAGTCAGTGAGTGAACAGCTGTATCACGGCTGCACAGTTTATCATCAGAACTACAAAAACACGACAATCCAAGTTTGTTGCAACACTTAGCCAGCAGTAAATCTAAACCCATCACCCACATAGAAATGATGGTTGGTTGTTATTGTTTATTGCCATTTAAGCGCATTTCTAGCTTTATCTATGGCATACACTAGTTTGTATCCACGGGTTAGTGTAAAAGTACAAAATAAATGAGAAAATAGTTATTAAAGTAGATGTTTAATGCTGAGGTCAGTTAGGGAGTCCTGTACTTGGATTTCTGTGGATTTTTTCAGGATATCTTCGCCATAGTGTTTCAGAGTTTCTTTTGGTTTTGATTTTTGGGCAGTCAGTCAGCACATGTTTTATTGTGAGCGGTACTTTCTATGTGGTTGGAAGTTTGGTGCAGTATCTTCAGTTAGTAACTTTGTGTGTAAGATTTGAATGTTCAATGCAGCATTTTGTGTATATGGTTTGATCTACGTGGTTGGTGCAATTAGTGGCTCATTAGAATACACGACTACTGAAAGCAAAGTGAAACAATATGCTGCTGCAAATCATAACAGAATGAAAGCATATCAGTAACTTTTCATTACGACTTACCTGACTTTGTGTAATGAGCAGTGGGTGAAAAGAGTGAGTTCCTGAGTGCACTCCGGGTCACAGCAGCAGTTTAAATCACAGTGATCCCTCTGTACATTACACACACACACCTCTGATACTACATTACAAACACACACAAACACACGCATGTTATTTAATTTATCATCTATTTAGGCTCACTTAAAAATATCTTTGTTTTCAAAAGTTGAAATTTTCTATTAACATGACGAACATTCCTGATACAGGTGCTGCAGTACACAATGGACAGGTAACAGTTGAGTAGAATAACTGTTTAAAAGAACAGTTCAGAACTGAGGTTTTCTGATAGTCATTTTCAGTTATTCCAGTTCATCCATACTGTATTCTGTATTCTCCTACACAGTCACTAGAACAAGTTTTATATAAATAATTATATTCATGAGAAGAGGCTTAAAGTTGTGACCTGTTCATTGTTTATGTGAAACATCTAAGTCTTTAAGACATGCTGCAATAGTTTTAAAAGACATCAGTGTCTCTGCTGGACTGAGAACAATTCACAAACTAAAAGTGTCCAGCCACCAGCATCCTGTAATTATTATATAAACATTAATAATGTTCTTCCTTCATCACTAAAGAGATAAAGTTTTTATAATGGATGAACGTTACCTTCAGTTGAGGGTTGAGGCAGTGAGCTCACTGTTGATGATGAAGATGATGAAGATGATGATGAAGGAACAGACCTTTGTGCTTTTGTTGGTTCGATTCCAGAGAATCTCTGTGGAGTAAAGCTCCTGATCTCAGGTTCATCTTGTGGAGAACCCGTGGGTAATTTCTGCTCATTTAAACTGAGAGCTCTGTCCAGCTGAGCTGTGTCCTTTGGGGCGATGTGAGTGAGCGTCCCGTCTCCGGATCCTGCGGTGATGTTCCAACACACGGCGGCTCTGAGCAGAAGGAACAGCAGCAATCCGGACATGTTGTTTCTGCTCGTCTCCATGACATCAGCCCTGGAGCATTCTGGGTAATAAGTATAGGCAAATGAGATTTATTAAGATTACGATCGTTTTACTACAGAAATGACTATGATATTTACTCTTTTATTTACCGATATTTAACGTTTATTCCACAGCTTCAAATACACGCAAATGGACTATCATTCAAATCAGGTGATGACGTAATTTCGCGACGTTTAGGACAGCCAATGGCTACGTTCCTTACTGAGGTGTCGGGACGGTGTAGCCGGCTGGTGGAGCAGAGAGAGAGAGCGGTCTGAGGTGAAGATGGAGTCGCGGTGTGGAGGAGCCGCGGGCCGGGACGCTGCGGCGGCGGAGCGTCTGTGAGCCGGGGGCATGTTATCGGTGCTGTCGTATGGGCGCTGGGTGAGCCGGGCGCTGCTGAGCGGACTGCCTCAGCGCGACCACCGCGACCTAACACTCATCACCGCCACATGCGGCTTCGGCAAGGACTTCCGCAAAGGCATCCTCAAGAAAGGGACGAGCTACGGGGACGACGCCTGCTTCACCGCGCCGCACCGCGCCGCCGACGTCCTGGGTACGGTACCACCACCACCATATTAACCACACCATCACCACCATCACTATCACAACCACCACCACACCTGCTTCACCGCGCCGCACCGCGCCGCCGACGTCCTGGGTACGGTACCACCACCACCACCACCACCACCATATTCACCACACCATCACTATCACAACCACCACCACCATCACCAACATCACAACCACCACCACCACATCACCACCACACCTGCTTCACTGCGCCACCGACGTCCTGGGTACGGTGTCACCACCACCACCATCACTATCACAACCACCAACATCATCACCACGCCTGCTTCACCGCACCGCCGACGTCCTGGGTACGGTACCATCACCACCACCACAACAATCACCAACATCACAACCACCACCACATCACCATCACACCTGTCACCGCACCGCCGACGTCCTGGGTACGGTGTCACCACCAACACCACCATCACAATCACCACCACACCATCACAATCACCAACATCACCACCACACCATCACAATCACCAACATCACCACCACACCATCACAATCACCAACACATCACCACACCATCACAATCACCACCACACATCACCACCACACCATCACAATCACCAACACATCACCACCACACCATCACAATCACCACCACATCACCACCACACCATCACAATCACCACCAACATCACCACCACACCATCACAATCACCACCAACATCACCACCACACCATCACAATCACCACCACACCATCACAACCACCAACATCACCACACCACCACATCACCATCACACCATCACAATCACCAACATCACCACCACACCACCACAATCACCAACACATCACCACACCATCACAATCACCACCACACCATCACAATCACCACCACACCATCACAACCACCAACATCACCACACCACCACATCACCATCACACCATCACAATCACCACCACACCATCACAACCACCAACATCACCACACCACCACATCACCATCACACCATCACAATCACCAACATCACCACCACACCATCACAACCACCAACATCACCACACCACCACATCACCATCACACCATCACAATCACCAACATCACCACCACACCATCACAACCACCAACATCACCACACCACCACATCACCACCACACCATCACAATCACCACCACACCATCACCACCACATCACCATCACACCATCACAATCACCAACATCACCACCACACCATCACAATCACCAACACATCACCACACCATCACAATCACCACCACACCATCACAACCACCAACATCACCACCACACCATCACAACCACCAACATCACCACCACACCATCACAATCACCAACATCACCACCACACCATCACAATCACCAACATCACCACCACACCATCACAATCACCAACATCACCACCACACCATCACAATCACCAACATCACCACCACACCATCACAATCACCACCACCACACCATCACAATCACCAACATCACCACCACACCATCACAACCACCAACATCACCACCACACCATCACAATCACCACCACACCATCACAATCACCAACATCACCACCACACCATCACAATCACCACCACCACACCATCACAATCACCAACATCACCACCACACCATCACAACCACCAACATCACCACCACACCATCACAATCACCACCACACCATCACAATCACCACCACACCATCACAATCACCACCACCACACCATCACAATCACCACCACACCACCACACCATCACAATCACCAACATCACCACCACACCTGCTTCACCGCGCCGCACCGAGCCGCCGACGTCCTGGGTACGGTATCACCATCACACCACCACCATCCCCTCAGTACCGTCCTGATGAAACACTGCACACTCCACCTGACACCTGAACACCTGACACACGCCGCCTCGCCTCCTCTCTGTTGTAGGCGTGTCTGTCGGTCTCTTTGATCTTTGTGATGAGATTAGATGCTGATTGAACGTGCTTTCAGATCTCTGGTCTGATCTGCAGTGATCTGAATCTCGCGCATGCTCAGATGAACTGACTTCTTATTGAAGGACTTTGTTCAGATTGTGTTGTTTAAATGCAGAATCGCTCGGTTCGGTTCGGCTCGGTTCGGTTCTGTGTTCTCTGTAAACCGAGTTCGTTTATAATCTTAATTTTAAAACTCAAAAAATGACCTTCTGCTTGATTTCTGACCCGGAAGAACCTCATGCAGACTTTAACTAAAGGTTATAAGATCAGGCTTTATCTCTGACCTTTGACCCACATACCGACTCTTTGATGACCTGCAGTGACCTGTGTGTAAAGTCCAGTCGGTTTAACTGACGGTGATCAGGTTCCGCGGTCACCGTCTGATTCTCATCTTTATACCGAGATGAACTCCGAAATGAGATCAGATTATAAATCAGATTAGAGATCAGATTAGAGATCAGATTAGAAATCAGATTATAGATCAGATTAGAGATCAGATTAGAGATCAGATTATAAATCAGATTATAAATCAGATTAGAGATCAGATTAGAGATCAGATTAGAGATCAGATTAGAGATCTGATCAGAACCGCCGTGTTTTAAAGGTCAACACGGAGAGCATGGGGGCCGCCATGTTGAATCAGCCGGACTGTGGAGTCGGTTCGAACCGCGAACCTAACGAAATAAAACGGGTTTTTACTAAAAAACAACAAACACTTTCTATATCACTGTGTTTAAGATGCGCAGACGCTTATAAACCACGACGCATGCGCATAGAGTGTTTTATTATAAACGCAGTAATACCCTGAAGTCATTTCTGTGTGAAGTTTTGCATGTTCTCTCATGTCCCTCTGGGTTCTGTGTTCACTCGAGATGTCCTCTAAATGCGTGTGGTGTGAATCAGTGTTACAGTTCAGGATCAGGTTTAATCCCCGACATTTTTTTAATAAATTCATTTTGTTGAATGTCCTGTACAGTACACAGAGATTCCAATGACGTTGTTTTAAATGTTTAGGAAATATGAGTATCTGATGAAAGTGGGTTAGCCCGCCTAAATCCCGAAATCTCTTCATATTATTACATATCAATCAATTACTGAATAATTTCTTACTAATGTAAAGCTGAACGAATGTGCGATGTTTCTGCAGGCGTGGCGGATGGAGTCGGTGGTTGGCGTGATTATGGTGTTGATCCGTCTCAGTTTTCGGAGACTCTTATGAGAACCTGTGAACGTTTGGTAAAGGAGGGACGTTTCACTCCCAGCAACCCTGTGGGAATTCTGACCTCTGCTTATTATGAACTCCTCCAGAATAAAGTTCCTCTGCTGGGTAAGAACCGAAACACACACACACACACACACACACACACACACACACACACACACACACACACACACAGTGGAGTCACAGAGATTTCAGAGCCTCTTCATTTCTAAACTTTTTTATTTATTCCAAATCCGCCATAATGACAGTATAAAGACATGCAGAGCTTTTTTAAGTTAAATGTATTTAAGGTTGTGAATGTGAGTGTTCCATCTGATGCAGATGTCTCTGTGACTCAGTGGAACTGAATGCTCGAAAAGCTTTAATGACTCATTTATTCTTCACATTCATTTTCAAACATCATGATGCATTTGAACAGAATAAAAACAACAGTCCTAGTTTTAATTTTTCAGGTGGTATTTAATAAATATATGTTAAAAGGTTTTGACAAAATTTACTAACCCTTTCCCATATTAAAATGCTTTTCCAGCATTCTCAGCCTTTTCACTTGCACTTTCTAAAACTAACTCTTGATGTCAGTGGGTTTTTCTTGAGCGAATCTTCAACAGTAATTTAGATTGAGGTACATCAGCAAGTCTTGTCATTTTTGCCTGTAAACAAGGTTTAAACTTTTTAGAAAGCGTCATTTAATATTTTAGGGTTTAATGATCTATAAAAAATATACATTGACATTTAAATGTTTTAATAAATGCAAAATTCACATTTTTTTTGTGAATTCTAAAATCAGTTTTTATACCAGGACTTGAATGAGACAGATGTAATGATTTAAGTTTAAAATGAGACATTTTTTAATTATTAAATATAAAATTTTACAGCCTGAGAAAAATAGTCTTAAATAATTAAAGCATTAATTAAATAATTGTGGACACACACACATTAGAGTTAATAACAAGAAATTATAGTTACAGACTCTCTAAACTTCTATTCTTCTTCTCCTTGTGTAGGAAGTAGTACAGCATGTATAGTGGTTCTGGATCGTAGGAGTCACCAAATCCACACCTGTAACCTGGGAGATTCAGGTTTCCTGGTGGTTCGTGAAGGTGAGGTGGTACATCGCTCGGATGAGCAGCAGCACTATTTCAATACACCGTTCCAGCTGTCCATCGTTCCACCGGAGGCTGAGGGAGCTGTGCTGAGTGACAGGTGACCGGGTGGATCTTTTTTATATATGTAAATAAACATGATTTGTTTCTTAACATTAAGTTCTTGAATGTTGTCAACTGTTTTGTAATTTATTATCTCTGCATTTCATTTTTTTATTTTTTTATACCAGTCCTGAAATGGCAGACAGGTCCTCGTTTGATGTCCAGCTTGGCGACATCATCCTTACAGCCACAGATGGTCTGTTTGATAACATGCCTGATTACATGATACTGCAGGAGCTCAAAAAGATTAAGGTGCTTTCTGATTTCTTATTATACCACTGTAAATGACTGAATGTTTTGCACATCACTTTTAAGAACCTTAGATCCAGTGCACCTCCACTTTTATCCCGTAAACGGTGTGAGCTTGCTCGACAGCAGCACCGAAAACCAAGCAGTTTGTGGTTAACATCACGCAGATGTTTGTTTTGGAGGTGATGTGGATTTTGGCAGTTTTAATAGAGGTCAAATGCAGAGAAGCTTTTGTTGATACCATGAAGTTTTACTGTAAAGAAGGTTGTAAAGTCAGGTGTAGCATGATCTAATACACACACACACACACACACACACACGCACAGTCACACACCTTTAGTAAGTGAATATAGTACTTTTACCTGTAGTTTAAATTAAGGTTTACATTACAAACTGTCCTTTTTTTCATTACAGATCGCAAACTATGATAGCATACAGCGGACGGCACGGAGCATAGCGGAACAAGCCCACAAACTCGCCTACGACCCAAACTACATGTCACCGTTTGCTCAGTTTGCTTGTGATAATGGACTAAATGTCAGAGGTAAAAAGTTGTTGAGTAAATGTGTGTTTCTGTTTGGCCTATTTTGTGTGTGTGTGTGTGTGTGTGTGTATCGGAGAGAGAGAGCTGGTACAATTTCATTATGAAAAGTGATAAGAATTCTGTTTTTCAGGAGGAAAACCTGATGATATCACAGTTCTGCTTTCCATTGTGGCTGAATACACAGACTGATTATATACAGTACATCTGTATATGTTGCAGCATTTGTTGTCCATCCTGTTTGTCCTTATGTCTTCCTCTTTGTCTCTTTTAAAATGCCCTGCCTCATCTTTGTTGAACAGTTAAATTGAGGTAGGAGAGGTCATGGACTGTATTTGTTTTATTTAAAGATGCTAAGAGTAATCAGTTTGCACCTTTGTGGTGTAGGGCTACGTTCAGTATCCATGTCTGAAAGAGCTACATGTAATTAAAGGTGCTTTTACATAAGGACTTTTTGTTTTTAATGTTGATTCTTTTAATCTGCGGTTGTGAGAAATAAACATAAGAACATAATGAATGTGCTCACCTGCGTTCGTCCGTGTTTCACGCTGCACTGTGAGTAAGTGACTGTACTCAGGTCAATCTGTTCATGGATTTACTGTCCTTTGCTAATTTGTTAGGTTTTTGTTTGTTTTCCTTTTATCCAAGATTTTAATATTGGTAAGTCGTGTTATATCAGTGGGTTTTTTTTTTTTTTTTTGGATGTCAGAACTGAATTAACTTGGAAGCACCTGTTTGTTTGTGTATGTACATTCTAGTGTGTGTGTGTGGGGGGGGGGGGGACTAGAATTGCTTTTAGTGCGTGGCACTCTATACGATTACAGAGGGAACCACTAATACTGTGTGACACCACACTGCTAAGTGATAAACTGTTAATATTTCCCTTAGAACGTTGGTGCCAGGTGGGGTGTGTGTGTGTGTGTGTGTGTGTGTGTGTGTGTGTCGAGCTGTATGCACATAAACGCAGAGCAGAGCAGAATCATTAGGTCAGGTATGTAAAGATAGAAGTTTTATTTTTATAAACTTGTTTTCTGCAGAGTGTGTGTGTGTGTGTATGATCTACATTGTCTCATGAATTTGATTTGCTTCTTTCACTCTGTAAATGATTTGTTGAAAACTTTATTTTTATTTATAATGATAAATGGTGGTGACAACCTTTCATGTAACAGTCATCACTTTTTGGTGTAGTTTTTTTAAAGACAAATCCTCAAGTTCATCATTTTAATAAAAAACTTTCTCTTTTTGTGAATTTGGTTCTTTTGAAATTCTAAATATGAAATTGATTTAAAAATCACCATTTTGTTCATCAGCAAACACAATCTGCTTCACAATCATTTAAACTTCTTAAACTCAGTTTTTATTATTATTTTTATTTTTAAATATTTTATGATCTTGCAGTCTTCTGATGAAGGCCTAACAGGCCTGAACCATGCCTCCTGCACACACAGGCGTACACCACACACACACTTATTATAATTCCTGCTCAGGTCACAAAGCTATATAGATATGTCACATTTACATTTAGTATTTAGCAGACAATTTTATCCAAAGCGAATTACAAAAACTAACAAGAATGTCCAACAAACTGACATAAATTGTAAGCTGAACTTTGTGTTCATGTTATTGAATCTTGTACATGGAACCCATTCCAGGGTTTAGGGTTAGGAAACAGTTATGGGGGAGGGGTGTCTTTCCTCCTAAAAGATTATAGGGGGAAGGATCCCCACCTCTAGGGCCCAATGAAAGGAGGTTTGGGGCCTAGAATAGGAGAGGGAATAAGACATTTGGATTTATTGAGGTTAAGTTTAGGGTTAGAACAATTATTATACTCCATGAGTTTCATCTTTCATGTGAGTTTTTACTCAGTACAATGCAATGGCTACAGTTTGATGTCGTTTTACACAATCACTTTCTCATACACACCAACGAATCCCTCTCACGATTTTTCACCCCCCACGTTCAGAGGGAAGGAAACGACCCCATCCATCTGCAACCCGGACAGCAACATGTCTACAGAAAGAGGAGATATACAGTTAATCAGGTTGGCTTCATCTTTGGCTCCATCTAGTGGAAAAAGAAAGGTATGACCGCCAGGTTCCATCCCCTAGAAATGAGCAGATCATATTTTATAGGTTCGTATATAAGGTTTCTACTTTTATGTTTTAACTTTTGATCAAGATATCATTTTGGTCTCTCATATATTATTAAATTTAAAATGATAATTAAGGTTAAATAAGGGGATAAAAGGAAAGAGAAGAAAAGAGGAAAAAGAAAAATATAAATTCAAACATAAATAGTGCTCAAGTTGGGGTTAGGGTTAAAATTGAAGGCTATTGTGGAGGGTTAAGGGGGAGGGTTAGGTTTAGGTTAGACTGAGGATTAAAAAAACTTCTTTATTTTGTAGGGCATTCCCTCTTAGTGCACGGGCACACGTCCTCCCCAGGTACTCTTGTCCTTCTGTAACTTAAAAACAATCATAATAATTAAAATCCCAAGCAAGAAAAATCCAAAGCAAAAAAAAAAAAAAATCTAAATCCAGAAAATAAGAATACAAAAGAGAAAGAAAAAAAAGGGGGGGAGGGGTATTTCAAATATTTTTTTGAGAAAGAAGAAGGGTGTTTATTAATGTGGTTAGGTTAGAATGGTTGAACTGTTAATTGTAAGTGTCCCTCTATTAAAACCTTATTTGAGAATAGGTGGTGTTATGGGGATGGGATGTAGTATTCCTGCTGGTCTATATTAAAATAATTTTAAAAAATGTTTTAAACCAAATAAAAATAATAAAATAATAAAATTATGTCACCTAAAATGATTTTTTTTAACTAATAAACCCTTAAAATAATTAAAATTTATATAAAATAATAAATAGCAAAAAATATTGAATACTAAAGGAAGATCTATAAAAAAACTTCTGTTTTTTCGCCACTAGATAGAGGCATACTCATTCATTCATTATCTCCCGCTTTATCCTCTATTAGGGTCGCGGTGGGGTTCCCCATGCCCATCCAGGGGAGAACGTCTCGGGCGCTGGGCAGATAGACCCAGGACAGGGCGCCAATCCATCGCTGGGCACACACACTCACTCACACAGACACACTCTATATGGGGCAATTTTGAGAATTCAATTGACTTGATCCATGTTTTTGGACTGTGGGAGGAAACCGGAGAACCCGGAGGAAACCCACGTAGACATGGGGAGAACATGGAAACTCGAGAACATTCGAACCGGGAATCCCCAGCGCTGAGAGGCGAGCGTGCTAACCACTAAGCCACCGTGCCGCCTAGAGGCATACTCCATGATATTTTATTCTAACGGTATAAAAGCCTATAAGATACTTTTTTAAAATCTTGTCTATAAAGTAGGGTTATTCTAATGGTAATTTTAGTGCTTTTATCCATGAATAAAAGATCGCTATTGCAGTATCACGCAACCAATGGATCCCATCCCTTGATTCCACCTGAAATTCCCTGTAATCTATTAAAGGTAAAAAGTTATATTTGTCTTTTAAAATTACATTAAAATTCTCAATTAACCTCTTTGTTTGTGGTTTTAGTTTAGAAGAGTAGTTGATCAGTGGGAAGTAAATTGTGTGTGGAACACTGTTTGGCATGTTTTGTGTAATTGTTGAACCTGTTTTTTAGTTGTCAGTGTTTCATTGCCCTGTAAGCAATTATTCAAACCTATAGATAAAATCACAGTTTTCACCTTTAAATTCGGCTGTAGCTTTTGTTGGACCCCACACAGGTGGTACATTGTTGCCCCTGGAAAGCTATCTATTTGAAAGTCTTCCTGAGTAAAATAAGGAATTCTGGACAAATTTGAATCACTAATAAAAAGTACATCTTTATTAACAGTAAGGTTCCAGTCTAAAATTTTCCTTTGTGTTGTATTATGTCTTGTAGGTTCAAAAAATGTAAGTGGGCCTGGACTGTCATAAGTGAAGTCCGCCTCTTCTTCGTCCAAATCTGTTAGAGAGGAGTCCAGCATTGAGGATTCAGTTGAAGCATCATCCATCGGTTCACCCTAACCCACATCAACGAGGCATTATCGTCCACACAACTGCCCCTCACTGGATCATTTCTGTTTTCATTTCCTGTAAACCCCAGAGATCCACCAGTCCATCTGACAAACATGCCATGTTCAAAATCATATATATAAATGAGGTATAATTGATAAAGTCTCCATATAATTAGGTATAAGTTTAAGTGTGTTATAAAAATTTGGTCACGTGATCATGTTTTAGGGTAAAATTGTGTTCTTTTAACCTTTTGTGCATACACCCTGTCATTTGCATGTTCACTTCCGGCCGCAGGGGGCGCTGTCTGAGCCTGCTATATAAGGGTTAATTGTGGCGGGAGATTTGAATGTCGTCAGTGTGTTGTCAGCGCTCGCGCTGCTCGGACCGGCGGTGAGCTGAGCGGGTTTCATACTGAATGCTGCTTTTCTTCAGCTTTACTGTTTCACTTTAAAGCCTCTTACTCTCAGGTCTTACTCTCAGGTCTTACTCTCAGGTCTTACTCTCGGGTCTTACTCTCAGGTCTTACTCTCGGGTCTTACTCTCGGGTCTTACTCTCAGGTCTTACTCTCGGGTCTTACTCTCGGGTCTTACTCTCGGGTCTTACTCTCGGGTCTTACTCTCGGTCTTACTCTCGGGTCTTACTCTCGGGTCTTACTCTCGGGTCTTACTCTCGGGTCTTACTCTCGGGTCTTACTCTCGGGTCTTACTCTCGGGTCTTACTCTCGGGTCTTACTCTCGGGTCTTACTCTCGGGTCTTACTCTCGGGTCTTACTCTCAGGTCTTACTCTCAGGTCTTACTCTCAGGTCTTACTCTCAGGTCTTGCTGGGTTTAAAATGCTGCCTCATGGTTGTTTGTGATGAGTGGCTTTATTAATTGAGACTTTTAGGTCCTCATCACGTCTTCGTTATTATAATCTTATCATCTTTATTAAAGACTTTAGAAATAATCCTGCATTATAAATCGCTCTTTTTATTTTGATATCGTCGCTGTTGTTGCTCCGCGGTGTTGATCTCTTATAAAGTTTGTGAGACTTGTTTTAATGAACATTTCTGTAAAATCAATCAGGACTGCAGGCCTGGGCCCGTATTTATCAAACTTCTTACAATTGCTCCTAAGAATGCTGCTAAGAATGGACTTAAATCGAAAATTATTCTTAGTTAAAAGCTGAGACTAAAAATGATTTATTAAGCCTCTCAGACTCACTTTAAGCGAAGTGTTGGAGTAATTCTCAAGTGTCAGTCTAAGAGCTAATTTACGAAACCTGTCAGTGCCGCAAAGCTAATTCTGGGATGACGTCATTTCCAAACCCCCGGCAAGAACCAATCACTGCATCGGATTTCAAGTTTAAGATTATTTCCTGAGAAATGTGAAGATCAAACTTTTAAAAAAGTTGAAATACTTTCATTATAATTAAGAATGGTGCAATTTTTTATTTTTGTGAAGAAAGTCTTAAATAAAACACTGTATTCATGTTGTTAATAAATAATCTGAATAAAAACAAGTCTTCATGTTGTTGCAATCATGTATTTGTTGCTGACAAATTTAAACAGGTGCTAGGCTGATTAAACAATTTGTCACGTGCTTTTTCATCAATTAAAAGCTTTCATTGATGCTGTGATCACTAAAGCCATGGATTCTAAAAGGAAACCAAACTGGAGAGTGGAGGAAACACTTACACTTGTAGAGTTAATAGAAGAACGAAAAAATATTATAAAAGGGAAGTTCGGTCCCACACTAACTAGTGCGGACAAAAAAAATGCTTGGGAGGACATCTCACGACTTATGACTGCATCTCATGTTGCCTGCATTCGCTCACCATCTGACTGTGAAAAGAAATGGTATAATATTCTGTCAAAAAGCCGCACAGAAATATCCGCCTATAAGTCATATATGACACGCACTGGTATGTATAAATTGCCATTCTTTCTTTTGTTATTCATATATTTTCTCTGATTTATTTTGGAGACTGTATACATTCTAACTGAATCACATTCAGGCGGTGGACCACCGGGAAAGCCTCTTAGCGCAGTTTGTGAAGTGGTACAGCATATCCTTGGGGAAGGCAATGCAGTGATTTGTGGTGTGGACGGGGGTCAGGATCCAGCATTATTGAAATTTAAAAACCTCAAATCTCAAAGGCAAGTTTTAAAAAATCATTTATTTACATTTTCACACAAACACTGTGATGTTAATTATCAATTCAAATTTATTGCATCGTCAGTAATGAAGAAGCTGATCGTGCTATGGACCCTGCTGGCTTGAGCACTGATTCTCCATCTGCTCCTCCGTTTTTGACCGAGCTTCCAAACACCTCAAGTCATGACTGGCTGGAGGAAGAGTGGGCGTCTGAAGGAGGTCTGGAAGAGGACTCACTCCCGAATGGCATACAGGAACTGAAAAGGCAAAAGTTAAAGCTACAAATTAAAGTATTGAAATTGCAGTATGAATATTATAGTCAAGCGCTAAAAAAACGAAAGGAACAACAATAAACATGTAAAGCCATGCTTATCTTGATGCCTAATTATTGTGCACATTTATACATAAAATTGACATCTGTACCTAAAATGAAGGATTGCAAAGTGTTGTCTGTGGCCTGCCGCATCACGTGTGCTGGCAGGGGTGCTCTCATCTTCATCTTCATCACCGTCATCACGGTTCTCCATTGCTGGGGGGGAAGGGATGTTGCGCTTCTTACAAATATTATGCAGAATTGCACATGCCATTATGATTCGGCACACTTTTTCCGGAGTGTACCGAATTTCAGAATGTAAAATGTGGAATCTGCGCTTCCACTGGCCAATCCCTCTTTCTACCACACTTCGTGTAGAACGGTGTGCCCTGTGAGATGTTTTCACGAAAATTTGGATTATACAAAAACAAAATACATATGGATAACATAGTAGACATACCTATTGTAGTTGATTTGGGCTTCCGTCACTGTTCTGGAAAACGGTGTGAGCAGCCACCTGCGTAAGGGATATCCTTTATCACCTAAAAGGTGACATCCGGGTGGCACAAGTCCTGTTTCAAAGAGTTTGTTCAGGCCGCTTTCAGTGAAAATCCGAGCGTCATGGGTTGACCCTGGCCATTTGGGTACAACATCTAAAATGTTGTATTCTGCATCAAACACAACTTGAGTGTTGATGCTGTGGTACCTCTTTCTGTTCACATAAACATCCTCATTAATGCTGGGAGCAATGATCTTTATGTGAGTGCCATCAATTGCACCTACAACTCCTGGGAATCCAGCTATCTGCATAAACTGGGTTTGCTTCTGTTGGATGACACGGGGTGTTGTTGGAAAGTCAATAAAACGCATGCCAATGTGTTGCGCTGTAAGTGCCATAATTGCATGACAACTCGGCTAATTGTTGGTTGGGATGGTCCCAAATCATCAGCACTACACTGCTGCATTTTTCCTGTAGCAAGAAAACGAAGCATCAGCACTACTTTTAATTCAGCTGGGATGGCGTTGCTGCGTGTAGTTGATGGTGAGATGACATCTCTCACTAAGTCAGTGACAAATATAATTCCTGCTCTGTCCAGTCTATATCGTTTAATTAACTGAAAGTCATCAAACATTTCAAAGACATTTTTCCGCTCTTGGTAGGTTCGCACGCGTCTCTGTCTTCTCAGTGCCATCTCTGTCCCCCGGTGGCAACTCTCAACAACTTAAGAGACCTCTGGAGCAGTCTTAACTTTTCGGGAGAGTAAGAGTGATTCTTAGACTTCAGTTTTGATAACTGGCACTTACACTTAACTATGTGATTAGGAGCAAATCTAAGAATTTTTCAGCACTTAAGTCCAAAATTCCACGCTAAGAAGATTGATAAATACGGGCCCTGGACTTCAGTGACTTTAGATGACGCTCTGTTCTTTTACACTCCTGTTGAAGCTCCACAGTTTTCTGTATGTGGGTTCAAAGCTTTCTGAAATTAATTTTATATTTGTATTGAGCTGATCGGAATCATTTATTATATATATTTTTCGGCTTTTAATCGAAACTATTATCTGGTGTTTGCAGTAAAATCTGTGGGGTCTGGGTTGAGTCTCTGCTCTTAAAGGTGAAGTTGTTAGTCTGGGTTGAGTCTCTGCTCTTAAAGGTGAAGTTTTTCTGGTTGAAGTCTCTGCTATATAAGAATGGTATTCTTCTGGCTTCCCTCCATCAGGTCGCTCTCTCTCACTTCTAACATCTTACTCTGTTTCCTCCAACGTGTTTAAACATTTATATTAATTTTTTGAAGCTGCTCTTGATTTAGATGCTTAATTTGAATCTTAGTTTATTTTATGTTTTTGATGAATGCTTGGTCCTGACCCGCCCCTCTGATTTTAATGTTCGGTTTTGAGGCATTTTTATGTTTAAGTTTCATGCGTTTCTCATACCTCACCAGTAGGTGGTGATCTACCAACAGTTTTCTATCCAGTATTTTTTTCCCTCCAATTGTGGAGATATTTATTTAATTCTCAGTACTTTATTATTTACTTTGTTATTATTATTATTTTTGTGTGTGTGATACGATGGTAATTTCTCGTGTGCTGATCAGTCATTATATTTATGATATTTGGTTTGTTGCTGATTCTTTTTCGGTGTTGATGCTCTGGTCTCTGTCATCATTCATGCACACAGTTTTCTCTCCATCAGGTTCATGTTTTGATTGTAATATGTTCACTCGTTGGTCCTCATGTTTATCTTCAAATGAATTAATTTCTTTAGTGTTATCTCCCTCCACTGTTTTGTTCTCCATATCCTCTTATTGTGTAACCTGAGTTGTGTTTTGTATGTGCATGATGTGAGGTAGCTGATTTGCTTTAATAATTTAGTTTTTATGTACATTTAACATTTCAGTCCTCTGATCCCTAAAGTGTGTTCTCTCTGCTGCTTTAGTGACCCTGGTTTCTTTCTTTAGAACGTAATGTTCAGACTGGACTTTCTGTTAAAACACAAACCATTAACAGTTTTATTCTTTCCTCTTGAGTGCAGCATTTGTTTTTCTACTTTGTTGCTGCATTCAAATCTTTTCCGTCTAACATTTTACTGATCTATGAATATAATCAGTGTTGCATGCATTATATGTAACAAATCAGGAATGTGGTGTTTCAAATACATTACTCTTTAGCATGTTTCTTTTTCTGTTGTGTGACTTTTTCAGGTGTTTCTCATGGTTTCATATCCAAATACTAAACTTCCTCCATATTGTGTGTGTATATATATATATATATATATATATATATATATATATATATATATATATATATATATATATATATATATATATGTGTGTTAGGGCTGCAACTAACGATTATTTTGATAATCGATTAATCGGCCGATTATTTTTTCGATTAATCGGATAAATATAAATTTTTTTTTTCCATGTCTTTGCATTTACATTTAATCATTTAAAAGACGCTTTTGTAAACAGGGGCTCGCTTTTGTAAACAGGGGCTCGCTTTTGTAAACAGACTTGCGCTTTAAACTTGCGAGTTGCTCGCGGACTGACACGCAGCTCAGACTCAGTGCGCAGTGTCCCAGTGCCGGGACATTTAATGATCCAATGAAGGTCATTTAAAAACCATGACATTTCCTCACTTTAAAAAAAAACCCGGGACATGACGTGAAGTACGGACATGTCCCGGGAACTGCGGACATATTCGTATAACGGACATACACCGTTATCATGTATCATCATGTATCATCTCCGTGCAGCTCAGTTCATGTTCGCAGAGCTTGAGAGTGAGTTCCTCTGTGAGGTGGAATCATCAGGTGAAGCTCCCGCAGTTTGGATTTAAACCGGAGCTTTTTTCAGCGTTGGCTGTGTCTCATTTGTAGATTTATCCACTTGTTTTGCAGACTCCGCCTCGTTCTGTTCAACCCGCTATTTGGTTTCCAGCGTTATTGAAGCGCTGCAGGTGACGCAAGCGGTCAGGACCTCACGAGTAACGCGGAAATAGTGCAACCCAACGAATCGATAATGGAAATTCATTATCGATACTTTGGATAATCGAATTTTATCGATTCGTTGTTGCAGCTCTAATATATATATATATATATATATATATATATATATATATATATATATATATATATATATATATATATATATATAAATCTTTATCACAACTTTTCATTGTGGCTTGAAACTGTCAGATGACACATTTACTCAGATCTTAATGCTAATAAACAATTTTCAAATACAATTTTTTTGTGTGTGGTGGGTGACACCTACTGGACTGTGCTTGTACCTCAGATCTTTTTATTTTAACCTTTGTGCATTTTACATGTTAATTTATCTTTGAGTATATTTTCTTTTTGTGCATTCCATTACGACTAAAATCATGTTTTTATGTATTCATCTTGTATTTATGGCTGGAATTCTGTATCCTTAATTTTATTCTGTTTATCCTTTCATATGTGTGTTCTCTGGCCAGAAGTACAACTAACACCTTTCAATTTTTTCTTAAATCCATTCATATCTGGTATTAGAGGTTTTTAAGATGTGATTATTCATTCATATTTAATAATATGATTATACTATTCAGTCATTTTGTGATTTTGTTGGTATGGCTACAATATATTGGTGTTGCAATAATATAACACTTTAAAACTATTTTTTAGTTATGTTCTTAAACTGAAATGTCTCTTGGTTAATTTTCTTTTTTTTTTGAGTTTCCAGATGCTACTTGCTAAAGGTTTCTTATTTATCTTAAAGTTTTTATTTTGTATTTAATTTTTTTTTTTTCACTGAAAGACTGTTTTCATCCAGCCTTTTTATTTTGCATCATGACTAATTTTAATTATTGTTTTGTTAAGCATTTTATTTCGAGTGTGACTGCTGTGGCTCTTTTAAATGTGTCTTTTGTCCTTCCTTGATATTAATTCTGTGGTGATGAGCTTTATTTTTTTTCATTGTGACAGAAATGATTATGCAAGTAAATTGCAATCAGATTTTCATTCGTGTCCTGTATGGTAGCTGAATGTTTCATTTTACCCATGTGTCCTGTTTTTAATGGGGGGGGGGGGGGGGGTGGTATGTGTTGGATACTTCAAATGTATCCAACACATTTGAAGTTTGTGTTGTGCGCTCGTCACTTGGCAGAGGTGATGCAGCTCTCTACTGGACTGTAGTGTTTGAGTGACATACTTTTGACCTTTTAGTCACGTGTTTTTTGCTCTTTTGAGGACTTTCTGTAATTGTATTTTTATATATATTCCATGTAGCTCTTCTGTGTTTGTCCACTTTTTTTGGTTGATCAATGTTAAGTAATTTTTGGTTTGTTTTTACTTTAATTTTTCCTGTTGGTCGTGGTCCTGCTTTCCTAAAAATAAGTTTGAGTGACTGCTATGGATCAACTCTATTACCTACAACTAAATGGTAAGTATTTAATTCTTTATTTTGTGTAGTTTGTTAATGTTACTTTGGTGTCAATTATAAATTCTTATGAGCGAATGTGTTTCTTACAGGTATAAGACCGATGCTGATTTGATCTGTGATTTGATCCATTAATTAAGTGAATTGGAGCTGGAGGAGCACATCTGGATCAAAGGAGGAATTAATTTTCTTATGCTCTCCAGCATCATACTCTGTGTTAGGAACAGAATGAGGTCAACACCCATTATACCATTGTTAAGGAGTGCTATTCACATCACTGTTAAAATAAACTAAACTAATAGGGATTCTCATGTTGGCTAATCCTGAAAAAAAAAAGTTGTGATTATTTACAGTAGACTGACTGACTTATTCTCATTATTTGTGGAATTTTTCAAACTTTAGTCTTACGTTTGTGTATATTGCCGTATGTTTAATCTTAAATTTGTTGGTGTAAAGGGTTACTTTGTGCTGTTGAATGTTTTTAATTAGGAAACCTAATGGTGAGACTGTAACGTTCTCTGTAACTGAAGGGCTGTTTTCTCCAACTGCTAGTAGAAGCTTGGGAGAGGAAACCTAACGGTGACAACGCAATCTCCCCGCTCGCAGAAATGGGAGCTGGTCTGACTATGAGGGTGACGCGAATTATACATATATGGAATACACTGATTGAATATCAATTTCTCAAAAATTACCCATAATGCCTAAACCATTTCACTACCACATAATAGGTTGGGGTCTCCTCCATCAACACTGTAAATTACAGAGGATTTCACTGCACCATTTTTAAATAAAGTCATGTTGCAGTTACACTGTCTTTAGGTGAATTATATATAGACTACAATTGGACATCAATTTCTCAAAAACTTCCCATAATGTCTAAATTGTGTTGATGGAGAAGACCCCAACCTATTATGTGGAAGTGAAATGGTTTAGGCATTATGGGAAATTTTTGAGAAATTGATATTCAATCAGTGTATTCCATATATGTATAATTCACCTAAAGACAGTGTAACTGCAACATGACTTTATTTAAAAATGGTGCAGTGAAATCCTCTGAAACTGACAGTCTTTTTTATATATATACGTGTATATATATAAACTGATAATATATAAATACACACACACACACACACACACACATATATATATATATATATATATATATATATATATATATATATATATATATATATATATATATATATATATAGTATATATTGTGTGTGTGTGAATATGTATAAATGCACACACACACACACACACACACACACACACATATATATATATATATTTTTTTTTGTATGTATGCATATATATATACAAGGGTTAAATATATATATACACCCTAAATATAAGGGTTAAAGTCCTTTAAACAAGTCTAATTTACAGCGTTCTGTGAACTACCGTAATACTGAGTATATAGGAGCAGTTATATTTAAAGTGCGGATGACTTCACCGTGAATCGCTAAACCACGGATCACTTGACTCCGGTAAAGCGCAGCCGCTCACGGGGCAATTTCTGATCGCCGAGCGTCATGCTGACATCGCAGCGCGCGGGCACACAGCTGATTGCCCTCAAAACGCAGCAGCTCACGGGGCAATTTCTGATCGCAGCGCGCTGGCACACAGCTGATTGCCCGCAGAGCGCAGCAGCTCACGGGGCAATTTCGGATGGCCGAGCGTCATGCAGGTGTGGCAGCGCGCGGGCACACAGCTGATTGCCCTCAAAGCGCAGCCGCTCACGGGGCAATTTCTGATCGCAGCGCGCTGGCACACAGCTGATTGCCCGCAGACTGCAGCCGCTCACGGGGCAATTTCAGATCGCATCGCGCGGGCACACAGCTGATTGCCCTCAAAGCGCAGCCGCTCACGGGGCAATTTCTGATCGCAGCGCGCTGGCACACAGCTGATTGCCCTCAAAGCGTAGCCGCTCACGGGGCAATTTCTGATCGCAGCACGCGGGCACACAGCTGATTGCCCTCAAAGCGTAGCCGCTCACGGGGCAATTTCTGATCGCAGCGCGCGGGCACACAGCTGATTGCCCGCATAGCGCAGCCGCTCACGGGGCAATTTCTGATCGCAGCGCGCTGGCACACAGCTGATTGCCCGCAAAGCGCAGCAGCTCACGGGGCAATTTCTGATCGCTCCGAGCGTCGTGCTGGCGTCGCAGCTGCGGCACACATCGCGGATTGCTGGGTGGCACATTGATCGGACCACTGATTGTGTGGAGCAACACGCTGGCATCGCCATACACACCTTAGACCCTAGACACTGTTGCGTCAACTTTAAATACAACCAATGTATTAAAAAAAAAAAAAAAAAAAAAAAAACTCCAGACCTGCAGGGGGCAGATGGACGATTAGAGAGTAGAACTAGAGAAGAAGAGAAATACCTGCGGCAGCTATTTTACCTGCAGATTTACACTGGAAAGGTTTGGCAATGAAGATGTGCAGGAAGGTTTTAGCAAACAGCTTAAACAGTGATTACTTCTCAGTTCACAGTCAAGACGCAACTGGTAGGAGGATGGACATGAAACAATGACACACTTTATATTGTTTGTGTAGAAGTTGTTTGTTTGACTGAAAATGTGATATGATACTGATCTTGTGTAGATTTAATATTTGTTTGCTTAACTAACCATAATGATGTAGTAATGAGTGTGATGGTTGTTGTGCAAATTGTTATAGGTAATGCTGTTTTATTATCTGTCTTAAAGGTTAATAACCTGATCTAAACTGATCAAAGCTGATTCACCTTAAAACTTCATTATTTACTTGCTGTCTACTGATCAGTTGATTAACAAACACTTGAAACCTTAATAAACAGCAACAAATGGAGATCTGAGTTGTTTCCTTGCGTTTCTCAAATGACTAATCTCTTTTAAAGTTTGAGCGGGAACTGAGAAAAATAAAACAACTTGACAGACACTTTGCCCCGACTCTAAACAGTTAGCACAGAGACTACACACTTAGCACAGACCCTACACACTTTGCCCAGACCCTACACACTTTGCCCAGACCCTACACACTTTGCCCAGACCCTTGACATTTAGCCCAGCCCAGACCCTACACACTTTGCCCAGACCCTACACACTTTGCCCAGACCCTAACACACTTTGCCCAGACCCCACTCACTTTGCCCAGACCCCACTCACTTTGCCCAGACCCCACTCACTTTGCCCAGACCCCACTCACTTTGCCCAGACCCCACTCACTTTGCCCAGACCCCACTCACTTTGCCCAGACCCCACTCACTTTGCCCAGACCCCACTCACTTTGCCCAGACCCCACTCACTTTGCCCAGACCCCACTCACTTTGCCCAGACCCCACTCACTTTGCCCAGACCCCACTCACTTTGCCCAGACCCCACTCACTTTGCCCAGACCCTACACACTTTGCCCAGACCCCACTCACTTTGCCCAGACCCCACACACTTTGCCCAGACCCTACACAATTTGCCCAGACCATGCACACTTTGCTCAGACCCTAGACACTTAGCCCACACCCTGGACACTTAGCCCACACCCTACACACTTATCCCAGACCCTTGACACTTAGCCCAGGCCCTACACCCTTTGCCCACACCCTAGACACTTATCCCAGACCCTACACACTTATCCCAGACCCTAGACACTTAGCCCAGACCCTACACACTTATCCCAGACCCTA